>QNGE01002854.1:26750-78372 GCA_008508345.1 Paragonimus westermani | reverse complement strand
ACTTAGCCCCTCTGCCGAAGACATGCAGACCATGCTGAACAAGGTGAGTGACCGGGCTGGTTTGTATGGAATGCGCTTCGCACCTTCAAAGTGCAAAGTGCTGCTTCAAGACTGGAGCATTTCCACCCCTACTTTCTCTATTGCAAGTAATCCGCTTGAGACTGTGGACAGTTTCACATACTTAGGTAGCACTATCCCGTCAGCCTGTAATATTGCTGATGAGATATCAGCGAGGATAGCAAAGACACGAGTTGCCTTTTCCAAACTGCGTCATCTGTGGCGTCGCAAAGACGTTCGGTTGTCGCTGACAAGAAGGGTATATAACGCCTGTGTACGTTCCATTTTGTTGTATGGTTCGGGAACGTGGCCTGTTCACAAGGAAGATATCATCAGGTTTGCTGTGTTTGACCATCGTTGTCTGCGCCAATTGGCCCACATTAAGTGGACCGATCGCGTGAGCAATGTGTCAGTTCGCCGGTGCGTATTCCGGAACGTTCGGGATGCGCGATCAATTGGTCAACTAGTTACGTTGCACAGCTTGCGGGGGTTGGGTCACGTTCTCCGTATGCCAGCTGAGCGTTTACCTTACCGGGCATTGTAAAATGAAGCCACCAGTAGTTGGGTAAATCCGTGTGGTAGCCAAACATTAACGTGTTCACGAAATATTAAGACATCGACTGCTCTACTGAGCAAAGTGGGCAGGTATCGCCTGCCTGGATGGGGTCCTCGTGATCACTCAAATCGCTGGTTAGCTACGCTATCCGAGATGGCAGTGTATTGCAGTCAATGGCGTACCATTTCTAGTTCTTCCGCTTAGTCTTTTAGTATTTGTTGACCTTAGTACCGTTTCCTTCTAGGTTATTCCACGTCACTGTTGAGGTGCGCGGTGGCCCGGGCCACAGTACCTTTTGATCAGGCTCATGACTGTTATGATTATGATGAATGACGGATTTACTAATGCTGGACTTTAGTGTCATGCATTTGGTCGGCCGTCACCACTTTCTGTTGTGCTGACATTTGTCCTACAGGAGTCATAATCGTGGACTATTAGCCCGCTTTTCAGTCGCCTGCCGATTGGTTTATTATTCGTCAGTCAACATGCCAAGTTCTGTGAGACAAAATATGGGTTACATGTATGTTCGATTTGCGGATGTTAACTGGACAGGTGGTTGGTACTCGTCAAAAGTGACGTGAGCGTTCTTTACCAAACCTTGTTCTCTTTGTTTGGTCCTGCGTCCGTGAGAATGTTGTTTCGTGGCCAGCGAGATCATCCGAGTCTGCTTCGTGAGCGTATTACGCGGTCGAGAGTATCTAGCGAAAGCGAGTCACCAATATTTGGCTCACGTCGGACGCCACCACTAATTTAGGGCGCAAAATTCCCGGAATTTTACGCTGTCTAGTCCGCGGGTTCGTGTTCTATCAAATCCGTTCATCCTGTTATACTTAAAATCACTATCACAGTATTGCCTAACACAGAAGTTGTTCTGCTGACTGCAACTTGCAAAGTGATCTGGGCTAGTACGAGACTTACTTCGCACGAACGAATACAAAGTATGTGAGCAGATCAAGCCCCTGAGAACAGTGGTGGCGGTCGTGGGAACTAGGTCGCCTGATATCGTCATAGCCCGACGTGCCTCCCGGAGGCGCATCCAGTGATGTCGTCGGAAGGTCGTTACTCCTTATGGCACTAGCTGGACAGAAAGGCGGCAGTGTAAAGTCGTTCTTGGGGAACAGTTTATCACATCAATTTTCCGGCCTCCGCTGAGTTTATAACAGACTTCCATGGCTGTGGTAACGGGTAACGGAGATTCATATCTGTTTACCCGAATGAGACGAGACTACTGTTAGAATCCGTCCATAACTTAATCCACGGTTAATGACCACAAGGCCCACGTCTGTAGCCATCCACAACCCGTGGACTTTACTTGGGATCAGTTGCAAAGGAAGGTTTGGATGGAAAAAAATCTGTGTAAAGGTGTTAGTGAGACGCATTGGATACCAATTAGAATCAAATTTCGACTAGGAAATCCGTTGAGAGGTTGATGCGTTTTAGGGTACAGAACATACTTGCGTCTCTCGGTTTTGTGAACATTTTTAATTGTTAAAGCTATATTGACTGATCAAGGTAGATGTTGCCGGACTATATTTGACTGGTTTAAACTTGTAATCGCATAGTTCTGCTTTGAGCCACACGTCTTGTTTAATTCGTTGACTGTTACGAATCGACAGTTACTCGTTTTGTTGGTGCTATCTCCATCCTCGTGAAATTCGTTGCCTTATTATATCACATAAATTTCATGTTCACTGTGATTGTTCGTACTACAGCGTTCGTCGACAATCATAACGCATAGTCTAACTTAATTTGCAAGCGTTAAAGCTGGAAGTGCGCGCCCGCCAAGTAACGGCATACTGTGTATCATCGACAGCAATAGGTCAATGGTTCAAACTGCAGTAAACTTCTGAACAGACGTGAGAATCGCTACACACGAAACTCGAATATTGACAACACTCATATATAGGTATTCACGTAATCGCTTAAATTGGCATTCAGATTTCGAATGTTTCATCACCAAACGAAGTGACATCGTCGACATTTATGTTTGTGCCCAAACACCTATGCACTGATATTGTTACCTCGTTTTATGATGAATCGTTTGCAGCCCAAATGATTAGCTCGGCTAGCAAGTGAATACCTAGATCATCAATCAGAGCTACCAAGGCGGTCACTATTCTCCACAATCAGGAACACCCATTGTTGTAACGGGATTTACGGCCTGCGCGCGAGTAAACAGGTAACGGAATAAAGATTAGTGATACAATGATTAACAGAACGACGGAGTATACGCGGACACTTATTTTCCTCCTGACCAACCCATCCACTCGAAGCTACCATGTGCACAAGGAAAAGAAGTCTCCTGTGAGAGCTGGTTTATGTCGCTCAACCCGAAGACAACATGGTCGCAAGCTCGTTCATATTTTTAGTGTTTTTGACCGACGACAAAGCAAGGTCAAAAAGGATGGACAAGGCAAATGTCCAGACAGTGCGGGGTAGGCGTGTAGTTGGGATGACAGTAGTTTCCGATGGCTGAGGACGTTCGTGAAGACCGAAGGAATACACAACCATAGCAACCGTGAAGGCCACTAACGGGTGTACTTTGCTAGTCATCTTGCCACACAATATTTTCGGGGAGCTGGCGACCGCCATGCGTGTGCACTGTTGCACCAACTACTTAAGTTTGCGCGTTTTCCTTAACGTGATCGTTACCAGCGCGTTGGTACTGTCCAATACACACTTGACTGAGGACGTCAATGGCCAAATATATGAAACCGTTTCATGCCTTCAGATTTCGCAGCCGCTGAGTAAGACCGCCCATATGCACTACTTGTAATCTCCATAAATGCTTTTTACCTGAACTGATCTCAATTAGCCAGGATTGCTCGCTATTAGGGTTGTGGCTTGCGTTATACTTCGTCGACCCACTGCATCTCATGAGGTGGATATTATTGAAGGACAGGAGAAGCTTTGTCACAGACGATAATGCGTTGATCCGATTTTCACCCTTCGCCAAATTCTGGAATAGTTTCATACGTACCGCTAGCCAACGATGGTCGTTTTTCTCCATCATGAAGATACGTTTGATTTGGTGGATCGATTAACACGTTTAAAATCACTCAAACACAGAGGTGTAACAACCAAGTATGTGAACATACTGTCGGTGTTTTATTCCTACACTTTATGTGGGGTTAGGGTTTACGATGAACGGTGACAGTTTCAGCGTCAGGAGCGGCGTACTTCGAGGCTGTCGATTTTGACAATTTTTGTTCGATTTTGTGATAGACGAAGTAGTGGAAGACTGTCTGTGACACTCCCAAGAAGCCAGAATGGACTTCCTACCTGTTGGAAGGCTGACTGATTTTGATAATGCTGACGACAGTGTGTTGTTGTTTGACTATTTTTCAGCTGTACGGACAATGTCAGATGCTACTCCGCAGCCTTTCGAACATTTTGGAATGCACTTTGCAACCTCAAAGTGCTCGTACGAGTTTGGTGTGATTACGTGGACTTTATGTCGGCTGGTGAAGTTGTGGAGATCGTTGGTTGGTTTGTGTACAAGTAGCAACGAAGTTATTGGGAATGACTTGGAAGCTCATGTCTCCAAGGTTAGGACAGTTCTGTCAATTTTAGAGCGTTTCTGGTGACAGGCATCCTTCTGAAGCGTGTGGTTCGCTTAAATAAGGTGACAGTGAGGGATTTGTTACTTTACAGCTTTGAAACTTGGCCGCTCAGACTGGAAGACGAGAACCGTCTTCGAATGTTTTTCCATCGACATCCGCGTTCGATCGCTCGCATCGAACGAGCGATGCATGGAAACTGTCCTGTTGCTAACGCTGCTCTCTCAGATGTACGTCTTCTTTCTTTGCCAATGGTATATAATTGGATTGTGGTTGCTACATTCTTTTGCCATCAAAAGTTTGAGTATGGGTGATGGTGGGCCGGTATTGCACGATTTATGGATAGCCTGTTCGGCCCTATTCTGCAAAACATTTTTGTGGCAAAGCTTGTCTGTCAACCAGAAGGACGGTTATCTTCAATGCAACTGTACAAGCGATCCATCCGCGATAGTTTTCTCATCGCAGACAATCAACTGTAGAGGCAGAATCTTATTTGCCAAACAAATTCTCTACGCCAAAACGTATGTTTTAGTGCGGGTGGCAAAATTCAAAGCACTCTATCAGTTCCGGACGTATGCATGGGGAGAAATGCACATGACTCGATTCTAGAAAGCGTCCACCGCATTATCACTTGTACAGGCTATTACCTGGATTTTGAGAACCTTGTTCGTCGTTCCTATTTACAAAGATTGGTGTGCACGCTCTCTGATCGATTCAGACTTATTTGCGTTGTATATACTGTTTACGAAGTTTTGGCCTTGTTATTGACCACCCTACATCTAAACTGTTACCCTAAACTGTTTGGTACAAGGTTTAAACAACTCGTCGTTGCAGTTCGACCCAACACAGAGCCCGAAAACCGGTATTTATTATGCCGTGATAACATACAGTGCGGATTTCCCTGTGATTCTGTTCAGAACCTTCAGGATTCCAACGTCTTATGTGGAAACAACCGGTTCCCAACGTTTCCTATGAATACCGACGTAGATGCGCAGCGTTCTACGTAGGCGCGACAGCACACGTTGCGAACCGGCGTCATGGAACACATCCCGAAGTGGGTCAGAATACAGATCGCGCGAATTCATGATGTCAGATTCACGCATAGGAACAAGATGCCTGCATCTTTCATCGCACGTCATATCCCAATGATGTAACACCAATGCCATCTTGCAACGGCACTTCGCGCTATCTTCTCAACGCTACACAGGCAGACACTGCGCTGTGCTGAATCTGTTGCTGTCCGAAAGTTGAAACCTGTTTTGTGCTCCCAGCAACAACTGTTTATAGAATTGCCGTTAACATGGTAGTGGCAATGAATGTGAACTCTGTCAGTTGACTTTCTCTGGTACGTTGTTCTGTTTCGCATGCTGATACACAAATGGTTTGTATTATGTTCTTGTAGAGATGCAGCGAGATTTGTCCAGACATAAATCGTGCAATATCAGCCTACTGTCTTCTCTGTCTACATTTGATGTTAAACGTTTGAGCATGAACACGTTTGTTTTCTGTATTCCGTTCCCTCCGTTTCTGATAGAGCGTGATCCTTTACTCATTGCTGTATAGTAGACATCAGTACGAACGGCTAACGCATTACTGTCCCTGTTGATTAGGATGTTCGTTCGAATATTTCCACGAAACGACAAAGTGATGAACAAGACTTGCTATCTGTGTTTGATCATCGGGCTAATCACAACACAATAATTATAAACATGGTAACTAGAGTGAGCCAGGTAAACGGTCAATGGAGGTTATGGACGATGTACTTGTCATCACTTACACAATCATTGCCCCCTCTTGTGAGCTTGGTCGATTGTAGATCTGGGCAGATTGTGTCCGCAGAGATCAGGGTTACGCAATCGGTTACTATTGGCCTCAACTACAGTCAACATTCGGATTCTCACTATTTTTAATCGATTTCTTGACACTCGGTAGAAACTCCAAAAGGCATCTTTCTCACAGGCAGAATGATCAAAGTCGATGAAATCATTCTGGTCACCAGTGTTCAAACACTCAGGATGATGTTCACGCACTTTATTAGACAATCGCCTTGCAATACGATTAATGTATGATACTCGACATGAGCAAACAAATGAGTTCACGCAACTGCTGGACGCATAACATGAATGTTTGTCTTTAAGTTGTGAACTGATGACGAGTGTTGAACGGTAACTCATGCATAATTGACCAGCATGCTAGGTTGTTTCGACTGACTTTCGAGCTTTCTTGCGAACTTTTCTTAATGGAAGTTGTGAATTTGGATCGTTTCAAACTGAAGGCCACCCTCACTTGATGGCAACCTTCTCGTTTAGGTAAGCCTTTCGGCATACACTGATCGTACTACAATGCGATTGTCTAATAAGGTACGTGAACACCATCCTGAGTGGTTGAGCACTGATGTGGCTAAAACGATTTCACAAGCCATTGTCGCTCATTTGACCGACTCTAATCATTTCGTCAGTAAGGAAAATGTCTTCCAGATTGTCTGCCGTGTGCCAAGGTATCGGTCAAAAATGATGAGCTTCCGAATACTGACCATTGCGGAGTTCACTAGTGCCCGACATTATGAAAGTCATCAATCAAAACCTTCGGCTTAAAAGCCTGTACTGTCCACCATCGAGTGAGTGACAGCTGACTAGAATCCGTACCGTTCTTCTTGACTGAGAATCAGCTTTTCTTTTTACCCCTAAGCTGGAGAATCAAAAGGTCAGTTTTTATTTCAATATAAAAATCCGATCCCGCTGAACTAAGCTGGACTTTGAATTTCTTTAGGTATGTATGAGGCTTTTCCTAGCGTGACAGCCCTTGGTTCATTGAAGTGCGGCCAGCATGGCTCTTACTGCCTAATCGCGCTGTTTAATCTGGTGCTCGACGCAGCCGAGATGAATACTGTTTGGGTAGTTACAGGTGAAGTTGTCGGTGTTATAATTGGTACTTAAAACGTTATGCATTTAATAAAGTAATTGTTCAACCCAAATTTGTTTTGTTTACTAAAACTTCACAACTAGACACTAACGGTAGAATCCTTTTCCCAATTAAGTTGTGTATACATGAACTCATCAAACGCTTTAATTTGGATCTTGTCGCTATGCAATGTGTTTATTCTGATAAAGTGAACCCAAATGACGGGGAAGTCCCTGCGACATGGATTGCATGGATAAGGTGAATACTACAAAATATCATTATCCTGACCTATTAATTTTCCCTTATTATTCTGTGCTCTCTTAAATGAGACGTTATCGTGTCGTCAACTAAGTCCAATGTTGATTATCCTCTGGCTGACTTCCAGTAAAATATTTCACATCCCCAGTAACATGCTTTTGCTAGGCTGCAAAGTCGATTATGGATATTTTTTTACAGAACACCAAAGGAATATCATCACTCTTGAGAATTAAGGCTCTCTTCGACGCACGCCACACGGTGTCATCTATAGTTAATTATTTCCATAAACGATCCATATCTCATCGCAAGCTGAGGTTCATTTCAAAGTGAGTTTTGTGGTTTCCCAGATTTCCGGAACGTCGCACTTCTGGACACCCACTTGTGCTACTTTCCATCCGTCTTATTGCATTCCGGTATCAGCAACCAGATCGTAATCGTCAATTTGTCGTTCATTCGTTGGGTTCCACAACGGCTCTGATTTCGTTTTCATTTCTTACATATTCGGACTTTTCTCTGAGCACAATGCCATGATTCACAACTCCCGGATAAAACTTCTCTGGCCATCTTTGAACAATTAGTTGCGTACCAAACCCTACACCGAACGCTAACTTGATATTTATGTCTGGTTCCGCCTCTGTGTCCCGAGTCAGGCCTATATAAGGGACCGTGATTTTTAAGAGGTTGCCATGTTACGTCAGGCCTATCGGTAGTTTTTTTATATAAAAAAAAACACAATTCACTTTCTGAAACGAGTATCAAAAGTCTTTGGGACGTTGCAAGTCTGCCATAACACAACTGGCAATTCATCATAAACGACTGAACCCAAATTTGACCAACCATTGTTTGTGCGAAATATTGTCATTCCATTTAGAATTGGAATAGAAAATTCAGAAATGATATCATCTAGCAAATAGGTTTAACTGTTGGTGTGTTTCTGACACCATTTCCGCTTGGACGTGTCATAGGACCAAGGTATTTTGTTTACCCGTCTTCTCACTAAAGACTGTACCCAATCCGTGCTACAGGACAACGCCATTTAGCTGCAGATCAACATTTATAAGTAGCGCAGTAAATTGCAGAATTTAAATAAAACCCGACTATCAAAAATCTGCCGCGTGTGGCGATGTTGTTCTTGTCAATGGTTCGATTCCAGCCGGAGCCCAGATTCTTCGCAACCGGGTGTCGTATAAATCATAAAGACTGTCACACTACTTATAAGTAACACAGTTTCAATGCCCAACGGCGGGGCTAGTGAATCCCAGTGTGAACTGTTGAGAAATCCTGCTTGGACAGTCAGTCCGCTGGATCATTTTGCGCTGTTAGATTGACCCTTTTTTTCGTCCAAAACTACCTCCTTCCTCGAGAAGACGATCCTATCCAATCAGATTAAGCGGAAATGTCTTGTACATTCGAGAGGTGACCTTCACTGTTTTTTTACCTGTCTGGCCTCTATTCCGCCCTGCTCATTGATGGCCTAGTGACCTTAACTGCTTTTTGATGTCTGTCCTACGGTTTTCTGGTTCGAGAATGTTGGCAGGTCACTGACCCTATAAATACCATGCAATTTTCTTCCTGTCGCAGACGTTTTCGGAGCGCAACGATGTTGCTTTTCTGCACCCGTCTTTTGGTTTGTCTTAGGCGCAATTAACGGGGACCGCCCCTTGATTTTCGGGACAAATATCTGCGGTATTAATCATATCAAGGAGGAGAATCCGATTTCCTATCAATCGTATTACTATACCGTTGAGTCAAGGGTTTACAACAGGCGGATGCCATATAACAATGGATTGGGTGGTTGTTTGAGTCTGTGTGAGATTTCGGAGCTCTTGGCGTGTCTTCGTAGGTTAACTGTTAGAGGACTTGGCGCGTCTGAGCGCGCCGTTTCTCCTCGAGTCCAACCGAAGCTCAAATTTCCCGAAATTAGGTACCATCTGAGTAGATGTTTCTTTCGGCGTAAACAATCTCATTTTGCCGTACAAGTTAGTTGTCTTCGTCTGCCAAGCTTCGTCTTCCATACTATTGTGGTTTCCTTGGTCTACTTCGGGGTGGTGAAATGTAAATAACAGTATTATTAAACTTTCCTTACGTTGTGTTTCCACATATCGTGTGCCATTTTAACGGCGGCAACAAGACCACCTCATTATTTGTATTGTTTAATCACTTCTCCACACCATTTACGGGTTAGGTTGTTGTTGTTGTTGTTGTTGTTGTTGTTGTTGTTGTTGAGAAAACTAGTGCAGTTAAGTTCCAACACACAGTTGAGACTGCCACTCAGTTGGGATTTACACATTGTTAATGCTATTGCTAAGTCTTAATGATTTGGGTACATGGCGAGGCGTAATTCCTTCAACAACGAATCGCCGCACCAGTGAAGCACCTGAATTTTAAGTACTCACTCATTTGCGAGCTGGCTGTGCCGATTGTTTCCGACTCAGTGGAGTATACAGATCAGTGGTGATGTTATGAACACTAACTGTGCAAAAACTCTGTCAGCCTCAATCTCTGAGACGGCATTATGATTCTTATGTAGTATAGTGCCATGAGTGGTGTGTGTGCTTCCAGCCAATTTCACCCACTAAGCACACTACTTATGCTTTCATATTTTATAGAACTTCGGTTTTCAAAACACATGTTTCAGAATCTGAAGAATTAAACCTGCAAATGGTATGATTATGTTTCACCTACATTTTCCTACCTACACAGCTCCGACGCAGTGGTAGCTTTCTGGTGAGCAGTAGACAACCACACAATGGCAAGGTCGAGCTCGTGCTATCTCCAATTGTTTCACTTGATTGAGGTGAACCAATGGAAACTCGTTATTTACACCGGGTCACATATCGAAGCTTGCTCAAGGGCTGACTCCACAGTGGGCTACTAGGATCGACCCTAGGTTTAGGACGGACACAAACATGAATCCTCATAACATCAGTAATTCCATATTGCATCGGCCGTCTCGCAGTATAAACCGGGTCACCTTGTCTGCTGCATGTAGTAGGGTAGATAGGCGAAAACATGCTACTGCTGACCCCTCCCCCACCGTCCTGTCAGATTCGGCTCTCAGGTTCCTCCCGATCCCCATTTCTAGTAATTACTGTGCAGGTCCCGTAAGAGGTGTAGTTAATCAAAGTAACACTACAAGTAACATGGTAGGTCCCATCACTTGCAACTCAGCCTCATACCCCCGTCGTCCCCTGATTAGACCTAGAGTTCCAATTAATGTAGGTGTTTTCAACGTTCGGATTTTAGAACGGACATGTTCATAGTCCGCTTCCACACGAACGTTAGACCCGTTAAATATCGATGTCTGTTTTGTTTCAGAGACAAATCCACTCAATCTACGGAACTAACAGCATTCGAACTGTCTACCCTATATTGGTTACACACTTCGGGTGACTCCACGGCTACCGTTACTGTTCAGGCTTGGGGTACTATAGTCCTCAACACGAGGGCCACAGCCGCGCTAGTAGACTGGATTCCAGTTAACTTTGCGCCGTCCGCTTGGCAGGTCCTACTAGAGCCAACTCTATATGCAAAACTTTCAGAAACTCATTCATTATGCCTAGTTGTGCTCTAACGGACTGCAGTGACGTCGGTATCGAGGACGCCTTTTACTTGGCTGCTGTCATTCGATCGATATATGGTCCCGACATAGTGGTTCTGGCTGGATGCATGCATGCACTGGTCGGCCGCCTTGATGAGTCCGAGTCCCATTTATGTGGTAAGTTTGTGATAGCATCACGTCGTTCGGGTAATGGTGGACGACTGTTGCAGCTGTGGGCTGAGCACAAGCCATTTTCAGCCAGCACTAGTTTTAGACATTGCGCAGGATATTGTTATAGTTGGCACTCCTCCAAATGAGACGTGGTCTCAGACAGATCACATGGCTGTTAGTTAGAGATGGCATGGTCCGAATCAGAACTGCCGTTCTTATTGGAACACATATTTGAATTCAAATCAGGAGCTGGTACGTTCCCATTTTTTCCTACTTTTATGGGCGACGACTCTACCGAAAGCAACGGCTGGCTTTTCAGAAACTGGCTAAACAGTTGTTAAATCACAAGTACCAAATCAACTTGTACAGATGAACTAGCAGTTCTCACAGAAGATCCTAATAGCTCCTGGACCTAGATCTCACGGGCCATTCATGAAGCATGTATTGTAGCATACGGCAGGGGTTTGCATAGGTTGAACAGACATTGAAGCTGGGAGAAATCCTTGGAGTTGTTATATTTTAGACGGAACACTCCTCCTGGCAGTTCGTGTAAAAAGTCTGAGAGATACCTGTAGGAAACTGAAACGTGAGGCTTGGTTAATCGAGAAACTTCAAGAAGCTGAGACCGTTTTGGTTCAGGGAATATTGGCAAACTCTCTCAATCTATCCGTGCTGCTGGTCCCAGGTGACAGTCTACCAATGAAGCTATTAGTAAAGCAGAGCGCACACTCATTTAGAACAAGTCCAAAATGTTAGAATGGTGAGTGGAACACTGAGGGACAATTTACCTGGCATTCTGCTTCTACTATATTGCGGCCACTGACTTGTAATGTAGCGACCTGGTCGAGAGATTTGGAATCACCCATTGAGACTGAGGTTCGCAGTTGCATTTCTGCTCTTGAAAATGATGCGTCCGCTGGCGCAGATGAACTCATGCCGGCAATTTTCAGAGAAGGTAGGGAGAGGTTAGTAGGTGCATTGTCACAGTTTTTTCATCTTCGTGGACGAAATAAACCTTCCCTCCGTACTGGGATCACTGTATAATAGTTCATGTATTCAATAGTGGTGCCGGGAGCTCTTGAAAACCACAAGAGAAATAGCTTGACCTCAGTCGTTACTGGGGTCCTGACATCCATTGTAATTAGTAGACTCATTGCAGCCCGGCAGACAAACAGGGAAGAACTGGCAGGAGTTCGTCCTAGGCGGTGTTGTGTCGATCACGCTTTTACTGTTCGTCAAATTCTGGAGCGACGTCATGCGTACTCTCGGCCAACGATTGCCGTGTTTCTCTACCAAAATGGTGCGTTCGATTCAGTGGATTGATCCACCGTTTTGGGATCGGTTAAACGCAGGTGTGTACCGACCAACTGTGTTAACCTACTGTTGGCGCTTTATTCCGCTTTTCAGCTCAGGTTAGGGTTTACGATGAACTGTCTGACAGTTTCATCACCATGAGCGGCGTACGTAAATGCTGTCCACTTTCATAATTTTTGTTTATATTTGTGTGATAGATGATATGATGAAGAGTTGTCTTTGGCAGTCACAAGATGCTGGCGTGGACCTCCCACCTGGTGGAAGACTGACTGATCTTGCTTATGTTGACGATGAGGTGTTGTTGTTTGACACTTTCCAAGCAGCATAAACAACGCTAGAGGCTATTTTGCGCCCTGTTAAATGCTTCGGAATGCGCTTTTCAGCTTCCAAATGCGAACTGCTCCTTCAAGATTGCTGCGATTACGCAGATTTAATGTAATGTGATGAAGCCATGGAGATTGTTGACCAGCGGTGGAGGTGTAGGGAATGAAGTGGGAATGTGTATCTCTATGGCTGTAGCGGTGTTTGCTAATCTGAGTCACCTCTGGCAACAAAGAGATGTCTCCCCGAGGCGTAAGGAACGCGTGTATTAGACGACAGTGGGGACTGTATTATCTTACGGTAGAGAAACGTGGCCGCTCAGATTAAAGGACATGAACTGTCTTGAGGTATTCGACGACCGATGTTTGCGTTCGACCGCTCGTATCGGGTGGCACCAACGAGTGGGCAACGAGGAGGTTGGGAGGTGGGTGTTTGGCACTAGTTATCAAGTGAGTTTTTTTGTTCACTCCGTACATTTGCGCAGTCTTAGATGGTTGTGTCATGTATTGAGGATACCAGCTAGTCGTTTGTTTCACCGGGCACTCTTTGCTGCGGCCGATTGGTGTAATGTGCGAGGTGGACAGATGCTGACCCGGCGTAGATAAATGGAATCGTTCACTGAGGGATCGGCCAGTGTCGGTCGAGTTCGTCTCCTAGGCGAGGGCTCAGGTGACTCTCCGAGTCGGCGGTTAGGGGCATTCGTTGAGATGGTGGCTAACCGAGTTCAGTGGCATAAGTGTTTTCGTTGTTTGGCCGAGTTGTCTGTGAAGCGAGTGCGTTTCTTGACGCGGGACAGTGAAAACCTTAAGGAAGCTGTCGTGTTGATGACACCTTACTTTCACTCACATCTCGGTTGTTTGTTTGCAAGGTGTAGGCAACTTGATGTTGAATGTTCGAACGCAGATGTGGCTATTTGTTAATAGTTAGGTACCTTTCCACCTCCCTTTTTCTCCTCTCTTTCTATACAAGGTTGGCTTGCCTTTTCATGAATGTGAACCCCTGATATCTTACTGTCTATGATGATGATTAGTGTGAACTAAACACTCACCGACAGCGTGCTCGCCGAATTGTTTCGTGTGCACGGATCACTAGTATTTACTCATATTTCTGTTGACTTTCCTTTATCGTCCCCCCCGTCCTTCCAACCCATGGGAAGTCTTTCCAGCAGCGCCCACGAATATCTTCAGTTGTCCCTGAGAGTGTGCATGATAAGCCGACGTGAATACTTGTTATGTGCGTCGTTGATATGTAATTATCGAATTTCTATCAGACTGAATTATGGTCAATTGGCAACCGTCATATTTACCGACATACCAAATGGAGAAAGTTGTCCTCGGCTTTGAGTTAGGATAGTAATTGGTGCACATGTCTTTGAAAACAAAATTTCTGCCCACTTTATATATGTGGATACAAAACTCTGTTGAACAGTCCCTCAAAGTCGAGCTGAATCCTGGTCATAATATGCCAGCCTTAGTCTATGAGCGTAGTTAGGAGCTAATAGATATTTTCGTCGTCATTGTGTATTTTATACATGTTCTACCTAGGTGTTCCCACCGTCCGAGGAATTTCTAGTTCGTGGCTGACAGTTTGAGTCTTTCTACAAATTGTGTAGACATGACCAAAACGGTACAAACAATCCCAAACATCTCTGGAAGAATTTTCAAAACCCTCCACCACAGTGTTTCCCATTACGTTCCTCCTCATAATCCGACCACATCTGGAAACGAACATACACGCCTGTCGTTCTTGTTTCAAAGAGGATTTGACACTTGTTGGAAGTGTTCAAAGATGGATGGGGGCTAGAGGAATTACGGGGCTCAGGAAAACACCCTCCTTGGAAAGACTGGCAGAGTTAGTTCAATTCTCAGTGACCTAACTCTTATCTACAAAATACCCCACACTCCGAATCAACCACCGGCACATCTGTTTCCACTAGACAAGAGCAAACGTTTAGGAGTCCACCCACTGAATCTGAGTGATCGGACAGGCAGTTTACTCTGCGGAGAGAACTGCTTCACAGCTAGCAGCTGTTCACATTGGGACGCGTTGCGCAACTCTGTGGCGACGGTTGAACCGGTTGAGAGTTTTAGAACGTTACTGGATCGACACGCACATGAGAGACAATCAGTATTACAAGTATCTTAACCGTCATTCTAGCGCAGTCTCACAGGTCATTAGGTCCGCATATCTGACTGAGTATTGTTTCAGTGATTTTCAGTGTTTGTAGCTGACATGGTTGCAGCCAGCATTTTCATAGAAATCTCTTTATTTAATCACATTTGCTTTTTATTTGCATGCATGAACCGCTCAACACAATTTTTCACAGACCAAAACAGAGATATGAATGCACAAGCAAAGATCCTTCTCCTTCCTGTAACAACCTCGAAACCTATGAATTTGCATAAAATAAGTTAAAACTGCCTATCACATTTTCAGATATAAACTGGTTCCTTCGCAATAAGCAAAAGTGTTGATGTAACTACTCGGAATAGTCTTATATTTCTAACAAGGTATTCTTGCAGAAAAAACTCGTTTCTTTGACCGTTCATGTTACGGTTAGGTCCGTGGATTTTTAATTGTGCACTATTTTTCGTCTTTGACATCCGGTTAAATTGCGGTCGTATATTCGTGTCCCTATTTTTGTTTTAGGAAATGTTTGTAAAACATATTTGCTTTGAACGCCATTATAAGGAAATACTCGTTACAATAGTGTAACTGGTTGACTATGAAACATTCATCGTTGATTATACTTGCATCGCTCAATATACGTCGAAAGAAAATATATTGGTCTTAAAATAACTCTGCAGTACCGAGTTGGTCTTCATTGTATACTCGCCATAATGTAGTCACCACTAAATTATACTATTTTATGACCACACGGCCTTCCTTCTAACGAAGTTCTGCTGTATAGGGTTGGCTGATATTTTAACTGTGTGCCCCCGATGGAGCCTTACTTGGTTTGGGTAGAGGATCCATCCAGAGAGACCAAATGTGTTTTGTTTACGCAATTAGTCGACTGCCGTATCTCAGTGACTTTCGAATGTAGAAAAAGCCATAGTAAAGGAGTGACGTTGTTGCTTTTTTGTGAATATGTATATGTGTGTGTGGTCCTGTGTTTACTTATTTAGCTGTGCTGTATAAATACCAGCATTGCATTGCACTCAACGGGATGCATCGAAATTAGTCGGGCAGTAAACCGCGCTGTCTTGACTTCTGCTTTCGAGTATAAAATTGTCTACTTGTTACCCAATAGTAGCATGTGTATGTACGAAAACGGAATTGGAACCAATAGTCATTTTCCTATTGTTGCTTCATTCTATGTACGCTGACAACTGTTCACAATGTTATACACACACTACATAAGTAAGCTGTACTCCAAGATTCATCGATCGTAGAATATGAGCACGATGTCGTGCACACGTTCCGCTAGCGGGTCCCAGCCATCTCCGTGTGGACGGCAATCCAACTCGTACTTGCGTACGTTTGTCTCGGCTGCTGCTGGCTGTTCTGGGTTTAGATACAACTGAACAGTTACGACATTCATGAGTAGCTTGATAAATGGGCGGCTGCTTACATTTAGGTAACGGATTTATTCGCTCAACGGCTGTTGAGTCCAGAGTGAAGTGCACCTTCGTCGGATGGCAATTCGTTTTTGTAAGCTATCTCCGCACCTCTTTATTCACCAAGGTGTTTGTTAGAGGGTGCCATATGGCAATATTAAGCATGTTGATCTAGCCAAAACAGTACGCCAACGGTGAATTTGATTTACGATAAGTCATACTAGTCGAGTATTAAATATAATTACGGGACACTGTGCAAACAGTTCCAATCAATTAACACACATAAACCAGCTCAGGTTCATATTGCGTAATGAGAGGGGGACAGTGACACCCAAAATCCAATTGCGTTTGTTGGCGAAACTTATAGAGATCATTGTTGGTTTAATAATTAGATGAAGTCTCAGTTACAATGATGTTAAATCAGCTAGGTGATAAACGACTATCAACGACAGTATCATGTGTTCACATAAGCGGGAAGATTGCAAAATTTACAGCGTCAGAATGGCAGAACTTATTTTGATATTTCACTAACTGGTCGGCTTACATATTCAGTCAGGCACATTGTCTTCTTTATCATTTTTACTTCTCTCTTAGTCACCATTTCATAAACAGGGCACTCAAGGTCTTTTCATTTTTGATCCAGTGTTTGACATGTTTCTTAGTGGAATGGGTCACTCAGATCTCCGTAACGTGACACACACAGTAATGTTATATTTAGACATGCTCCTTGATACGTTATGCTTTACATGACAAGAATGAATCAGTGCAGTTTTTATTGCTGGGCTATGCATGGGTCGATAGCCGAGATAAATGATCATGGAACAGCGCTTGGCAGCGAAAAGAAGAGGCCGGGCAAAGATAATACTTTTGGTTCCTCTAAGTCATGACTTGACACCATAATACACCATGCAGTGCTCAGTATATGATATCGTACATGAACGATCGCCAACGTTGTGGTGCAAGAACGTGGATGACACATGGGTTGATCATTCAGAAAACCAATACATGGGTTCTGCGTTTCAATATGACAACAAACAAATCCAATCATTTGCCTACAACACTGATCCCAAAACGTCCTGACTGCCAATGTTGCCAATGCTTCGTTCTTGTACATGCCGAGAACCGTTTCAGGCCAAGGTGCTCTCCAGTGTTTCTTTCTGTATTCTCCCCGCGGTTACTTCAGTGTCATGATCCATGCTCCTGCCTCACTACTGAATGGTAGTGGTATGAGTTGTACAGTGCAATCGCACTTCCTTACTACACCAGCCTACCAGGTGTCTGGTTTGTAAGGAGACAGACGAACAGATGTGAATACGTTGACGGACGCAAAAAGGTTGACCATTCAAAACTTCACTGTTGAACAGGAGGTCCCCGAATACTGGTCAACCCCAAAGTTGTTTGGTGGATGCACCTTGTTCGAACCTGGCACTGTGGTTAAATAGAGGACAGAGGAAGCTTGGATACAACCATTCAGCGAGTCAGGAAGTTCAACGAAGTGTGTGTTAGGAATTTCAAATGCCAAAAAACTGTCCAATTAACCTGTAATGAACACTTATTATTTTTGTAAATTCAAATTCATCTTTTTCGTGCTGTTATGGCACAATCTTTTTCATTTCCCGCGCCGATTAACATACTGGACGCTGGTTCGTTGGTTTATGACCTAGAACGCTTTTCATGAGCTTCATTGAACATTAGTTACAAGGTCGTTTGATGAACTAAAAATACGCAAGAGTTCCGCTTGTAATTTGTCTTCACACTGAGACGGTAAAAATTTTTTCTCTAAAAACCAGTGTTTTTCTTTCATGGTCGCTTTGGGTATCAGCTCTTCGGGGTTACTACAGTACGTACAGTATTATTACGTCGTAGGGCTCGTTTCAGTTCAACTGTATTCGCTCGTTCGTTCCGCGATATAACAGTGTGGAAGGAATTCCATACGGTGTTGAAATGCGACGGCCAGAGACTTGACCATCGAGTTCACGGAGATCACCTAAGTATCTGATAGCATACGAGGTGTGTCCCTTCCGTAATCACCAGTACGCGACTCACTGGTAGAAAAAGGAAGACCTTTGTGAATTTTATAGCTGCCGGAACAGTCCTTGAGGGAACGACTGATCAGGACGAATGAACAAACTGTCTTATTACAGAATTAATATAATGAGCTAACAGGTGTATAAGTGTGTTCTGTTAAGTGTCCGCACACTCACAAACCGTCTTTATTTATGGCGGACCTGTTTACATGAGTCTCCATCCTTGGCCTGCCAAGTGGATTGAGTCATGTGACTTTCGTGACCGGGCCGTTGCGCTCTGGCCAGCTTATGCCCGTATGTTGTTATTGTACGGTCCATCATTTCACCGTTCAGTCGTGACTACTTGCTGTAGTCCACGATTTCGGTGGTGCATCCGTTCTCCTTACTACAATACACTGCTGTTGCTTACTTGCACCTGATTGCCATATCTCCAGTAAAACAATATATTTATCGTGTTTTTAAAGCACGTGCCAGGGATGTCAGCTAACTGAATGGACATTGTGCAGTGAAAAAGCTCGTTTTCACTGAATACAATACAATTTATAACACATTTTCAGAGGGAAATCGTTGAGGTGAGGTGAATCACTTCAGTGCCACACTACAAGTACCCACTTGAAAAATGAGTCACGACAGGCTAACATGGTGTGGGGTGGCTACGACGGATCCAACAACTGAACAAAACCTTTCCGGACCCACAGAGGTGGGTTATATAATTGAAAGAATCCTACGACCAACTGCTCTCTACTGGGTGGTCTCAACTCGGTAGATTAAACGAAATACGTCTGTCACATTGGCACAGATTCAAACCCACCAGGTGCGATTTTATGGCACCATTGGCAAATTTGTATATCTCTTTGTTCAGCCCCTAAGGATTTAGAGTAATTCACTCAGTCACGCGTACTCCACAATCCCAATAACGCTTATTCAGACGGTCGAGTTAACCGTACTATCTTCCAAGTCCAACAAACACCAGAAAAGGCGATCAAAATGATCGGGATTCATAAGTTACTGCTTGATAAAATCAAAATAAGAGTACTGCCTTAACTTGAATGTGAGTTAACCGGGTACACTAATTATCCAGCAGAATAGCGGTCACAGTAAAACGACCTACCACGAGTGCACAGCTAGTCACGAGTTAACGGGGAGTGGGCCCATTAAAACAATTGGCTGCAGATGAGGATGAGAGCATGCCAAACAATACCAGGAGGAAAAGTTTTAATAAATAAAAAACGACAGTTACAGAAAAAAGAAAGCGAACACCGTATGTGCAGTCACGGCACAAAATTCATCATGATTGTTTACTGCACACAACAAAGATAAATAAAGGCAGATTTAGGATCGGCCTTCCACAAACAAACCAAATATGACTCAACGAATTCATCGCTCCACATCATACCAAACACAAGACGATAAACCTGCTAGACGAAATCCAGCAGATCCAAACCTCCCTTACAACCAAACAAGGTGAAAAGAGGCTGGACAGATTACTCAAACAGATCAATCCAACGAAGCCCTCTTCGCAGTTTCCAATTAATCTAGAACGGTACGTCCACAATTTTTCTTCTTTGAATCTGGACAAAGTATTACTCGAAGTGCTATCGTTAGGCCCTAAGTTTTGTTGTCCACAGCGTAAAACTAGGCAATTGGATTTAGAGGTGCAGTTTGAGAATTTGTACGCACAGTTGTCGGTTCTCGATCCTACATCGACTCTAGATGCTGAGCAACTCAAATCTACACTAGTGAATTCGTGTTATCAGTACTTACGCTCGAGTCCAGCCTCTAAACAATTTCTCACGAAAGAACATCTCGTAGCGGTTGAAAACTTGAAGAGAAATGAGAACATTTTAATTTCTAAGCCTGATAAAGGTGCGGGTATCGTGTTGCTTAATAAAGCAGATTATATCAACAAAATACGCACCATATTAGATGATCAGACCAAGTTTCGAAAAATGGAGAATGAAAAGGATAAAACCCCACAAATCGAGAAAGCTATATCAAAATCCTTACGATGTTTAAAACAGAGGGGAATTATAGATTCAACTACATTTGAAAGAATTCGCCCCATCGGAACCACGATTCCGAGACTGTACGGGTTACCCAAAATTCACAAAATCGGGGTACCACTCAGACCAATTTTGGACATGTGGAACTCTCCATATCACCCTCTAGCTAAGTGGTTGTCACAAATATTAGATCCCGTCAGGCGGAAACTCTCAACACACAGCTTACGCGACTCATATGATCTCGTGAATGCGATTAAGGATGCCAATCTAACTGGGCAATCAATGTTTTCTCTCGACGTCACATCCTTGTTTACCAACGTCCCATTAAAGGAAACCATAGATTATCTGTGTGATTATATTGAGAACAGTGACATGGATATTCAGATACCGTCGGTCGAACTCAAACAATTACTTTATCTGTGCACTTACAACGTACAGTTTAAGTTCAATGAAGGAATTTATCGACAAAAGGACGGTGTCGCAATGGGATCGCCGCTGGGACCACTGTTTGCGGACATTTTCATGGCGAAATTAGAAAATGAACAGTTGAGTCCAGCAATTCGCCAATGCAATTTTTATAAGAGGTATGTTGACGACATCCTTTGCGTACTCGATAATAACGTTGACCCAACTGACATATTGGCAACATTCAACTCCGCGCACCAAAATTTACAATTTTCGTTGGAGACCGAAATGAATAGCCAATTAGGCTTTCTGGATGTACGTTTACGTCACCGTGCTGATGGCTCAATTCAGCGGGCGATACATAGAAAGGATACTTGGACTGATCAGTATATTCATTTCAATAGTTTCGTACCACTTGCCTCGAAAAGAAATCTGATCAACTGTTTGACGGGAAGAGCCCTAAGGATTTGCACGGAGGACACAATTGCGCAAGAATTAGCATTCATACGCGCAATATTCATACAGAATGGATACCCGGAAAGGTTCATAGATAGGGCCATGCAACAGCGGGGGGTAAAAGACCGGCTGCACTCTGTAGAAAAGAAAGCTGTGCATATCGGATTACCATTCAAAGGCGATACTTTAGCCGAAACTATTACACGTAGGCTCACAAGCGCAGTCAACCGAACATTCTACGCCGCTAAATTACGAGTCCACTTCACGTCCAATCCGGTTTTGTGCCCACGCCTAAAAGATAAAGTGCCTATTTCTGCAGCCTCGTTTTGTGTATATTCATTTACTTGTTCCTGTGGGACCAGTTATGTTGGCCGCACGACTAGACGCTTATCGGAACGGATCCGGGAACATCATCCAGCTTGGCTCAACAGTGGTATAACAAAGTCTGTCTGCAGCGCCATACTATCACACCTGGTGGATTCAAATCACGCTGTCAACGTAAAGGACGCATTTCGTCCAATCTACCGAGTTAAGGCCATCCGGTCGAGAGCGGTGAGGAGTAGGATTCTGTCTACAGCAGAGGCTATTGGGATCCGAATGTATAACCCACCCCTGTGCGCCCAAAAACGTTTTGTTCAGGCTCTGGATTTGCCCTGGCCAACCCCCCACCCGGTTAGCCTGTCAAGACCCATTGTTCAAGTGGGTACATGATTGCAGTGTGACATTGAACTGATTGACCTCATTAGCCACATGTCCCCCCGTATACTCCCCTAACGATTCTCCCGTGAAATGTGTGATATAAATGTGATGTATTCAGCCTGATGATGAATCACTGAAAACGAGCTTGTTCGCTACACATTGTTTTTCATGACTACGCTGGGAATTTCTACGAGCTATATATATGTATAGGCAAATAGACGGAATGGCTATAAGTAGTCCTTTAGGGTATGATAGTGTGAAAAGTCCGAGAGAGTATTTCCAAAATCGTATCGCAAAACCGTATGTGGAGAACGTTTTTACTTTCAGAAATATAGATCATTGTGATTTGTTTTCAATTTTCTATATTGTATTCATTGATCAGGGCATAAAAAAGTATATGCTGCGATATGTTAACTCCCCGTTTACTCCCATCAGTCGCAAACGTGAAAAGCATGCCTCTTATATATGCACCATACACGTAAGGACACGCAAGGGACTATACACGCCTACAACCACATCAGGTCTTAGATACTCACGAACTGAACACCACCACTATTCCCAACCATCAGAAACTGAATCAACTGGCAGTTCAGGTATCTTATACGTGCTCATCACCAGGTGTTAGGATGGGACATCACAAGGATCGGCCCATCGAAAAGCAAAATAGGACGGGCAACATTTTCAGTTTTTCAGCTTAACCCCGTTAGCATACATTCATCATTCGGTCAAGATTGCACTTCATGGAGCCGGGCGTATTTACATCTCCGATAATCTGTAGACGGAACAAGATATGTAAAGAAGAGCAATACTGGCAGATGAATATCCTGAAAAACTCACAGACATTCGCAGCATGATGAGCGAGTGCAATAAGCCAGTTCAAACAGCTCAGAAAAACGATGTCTTTCTATTTCTGCAATTCAAGCGGAATCATCAAACAAACGAAATTGGGCACATGTTGAAATCTACCCTATACCGTACATACGCGGCGCTCAATTACGTCCGATGTAAACCACCGAAGAACCAGTTCTACATTAACACAAATGCAGTTTTTCTAACTATCCTGTCTCACACGTTTCCCATCAATCCACTTGCTGTCATGGTAATGTTTATATGGGCAGAACAGATCGAAAACCATCTCCGCGAGTGGCACAACAAGTCCTCCAAATAGTTCAAACAGTTTATGACGACAATCTCAAACCGCTGGATTTGTCACTTGAACCCCTCCACTACCGACTGCTAGACAACTCATGATAACAGGTTACCAAGTAGGTCGACTTGATTTATCGAGTATATTGTTCAGCAATCAGAACCCGAAGTTATTGGCCGTCATTGAAGCTATATTGATCTGTACACTTCAGCCGGCGCTGTGTGCACAAAAGTAGTTGCATTAACCCATTGGGTTGCCGTGGTTTTATGGAGGCAATACATGGTGTGAATGTAAGTGTCCATAAATTATCTACCCTCAATTGTTTGTCGTATGTGATCTGCATGTTTTACGCTTGTGACCAAGGAGATTGAGCGGAATGTTAACATACCTCGACATATCTTCCTTTTGCACTGAAAAGAGTATTGCTTTCTAGTAAACTGAGATTGCTTAGTAGAACCCAGCCGACTGTTGTTCTGGCTCTCTCGAAGTATCAGCCCTGTAGTGACCTGGCGACAACCCTGGTCCGTCTTCCGTAAGGTGTAAAATTCTTCATAAAAAAACAACGTTCCATACTGTACATGGGACCGTAAGATACTTTGCTTTCCATCCGCGTTCGTGTGCTAGCATGTTTATTGGCTTATGCATGCCAGTAGCTCCTGACAATTCTGGTTCGCTTGCTGGATCCTGAACTTCCCTAGCTGTTTGTGTGTATCAGTGTCACCGAGCGTTGCTCGAGACCTACAGTAAATTACGTGTAAGAATGGTTGAGTCTCCCATTCGCTTGCATTCGGATTCCGCGTCTGGTATTTACTGTGCATGTTTGAGAATCGTTTAGCCAGTGCACGTACGAACCAAACCCCAGCACGCGATATGGTGTCATAAGTGAAAAAAGTACGCATGCAATCCTAAAGGCGATTCATCACATTCAGTCGCAAAAGTTTCTCTTCAGGCCTTGTACTTGAAGCATAGCATCAAGTTGCCAAAACTTAACGGATGTGGAAACAAGTTCGATGGCACTGGGCACGAACTAGTCCATTAACTGCTATCAGTCTCACGAATTAGATTACTATACATCTGTTAAGTGTATTGTAGGAAATGTGTGCTAATTATATATAACGTCTTGAATCCCTTTGTTCTGAAGTCATATGCGTGCAAATTCCATGCTATATATGTCTTTTTGAGACCGATGAGAGTTAAGAGGACAGCTGTTGTATGTCATTAAAATAATGTAAGGCAGTCTGGGCATTACTTATGAGCGATTAGGATTTAACACTTCGGTATAATGAGAGTTATATCTGGTATGCCAGTGATACAACGGTCAATAAACCCTCCCCATAGACACAATCGAATGAGTTCTACTCTCGGTTTGAAAAGAAAAATGCATACTGGCATCCTTTACCAACGGTAAAAATTGAACTACGTGCGTGTTTCTAAATGAGCTGTTCGGAACTGTGATGGTTACAAACAAGTATAGGCGCTGTTCAAGTTTTCTAGAAAAACATCGAATGTTTCCGAGTAGCGAATGTACAAAATATAATGAAAAAACTCCGAAGACTAAAACCAACCAATATGTTTTTTTACATGCGACAGCATTATCGTGTCATTCGTTCCTACTGCAGTCAGGTCGATTACGCCTGGCTTTATAGTTTATTCTCATGATGAGCAATGGGTACAGAGGGGACTAGTCCCGATTTGTGTTGTAGCGCATTCAACCATTCATTTGAGCAGAGCACCACTGCGGCATCGCACAACTGAAGTTTCTTGTTCATATGCGATGGAAGCAGAATAACCCACCATATTTCAAAAATCTATCGGAAATAGGAATTTTGTGTAACCATGGAGCAACAGTTCGAGCTTTTGTCTCTTGGCCGCTTTATTGCAGATCAGGTAAACTTAGCTGCAATGGCATGAGGCCAGTTATTTACACAGCGGCATGTAATTTCAACCATCTGTTGTAAATTCGATAACACTAACCTGTTGAGTACTGCGATATTTGGCCTACGATGTGAATAAACGGGATACGGTGCTCTACAGTATGAACTGGCGTAAACCCTTTAGTTATCTCAATAAAGCATTGAAAGCATATACAGACGATTTTAAATGATGAAAACAACACATGATAATGATTACTAAATTTCTCTGCCTCTTTGGTCATTTAAATCGGAAGAAGAGAAACAGCTACCTGAGTGATGGAACAGGAAAAACTAGAATTTGTTCTTTCGATCAACCGAGCTGTTAACCGGTGGACCAGTCCGTGTGGCCTTATGCAGATGCGTATATTAACAATGATCCACTGAGTGAAATTATAGGTTATTAATATGTGTTTCAATTGAATGATCATTAGGGCCAGCCGATAGTTTAAATAAAGAGCATATTTCGAGAACAGGTGAAAGTCACTATTTTCTGTTGTTCCCAAACTCTCCCTCTGCACACCAAGATGTGCACCTCACGTGCGCAATGTTTGTATGATTGAAATGCCTTCCACTGATGCTCCATTATATTCGCTACCATTGTTCAAATTGACAAAAACAAATGTGGACGAAAAGAGTGTGTTATATTAGCAAGTATAATATACACTTTTCTTGCAAAGTAATTAATATTTACCGTAACCATAACCACCATAACCGTGGCCGTGACCATGACCGTAGCCGTAGCCACCATAACCGTATGGATATCCGTAGCCATAGCCACCGTAACCATGACCATAACCGTTACCATGACCCCAACCGCCGTAGCCGTGTCCGTACCCACCATAACCATGACCGTAACCACCGTAGCCACCGTAACCGTAGCCTCCATAGCCGTACGGGTAACCGTAGCCATAGCCACCGTAACCGTGACCGTAACCACCATAGCCGTGCCCGTGACCATGGCCCCAACCACCGTAACCATGTCCGTATCCGTGACCGTAACCGTAACCGCCATAACCAGGCCCATAGCCATAGCCACCATAGCCACCATATCCTTTGCCGTAGCCACCATAACCGTATCCGTACTTCTTGTCGTCATTGCCGTAGCTCAACTTCCCGTAGTGACTGTATGCGCCATGATGTTTATAGTTTCCGTAGCCATAACCACCATGTCCACTATAACTTCCGTAGCCACTGTAACCGGCATCGCCATAATAACTGCCGTATCCACCGGCGTGAGCCACTGTGACCAAGACGGCCAGTAACAAACAAACAGCTGGTTGCATCCTCAGTTTGCTGAAAGTGTTCTGTGCCGTTCGAGTGATGGACAGCACGTTTATATGTTCATCAAGGATATCGACATCGACCATGTTTGGCGTTGACATGTGCGAAAATAATTGATCGTAATTTTGCACTATGGATTACTCGTGCATGAGTGAAAAAGTGAAGATGTCAGGATACAGGCAAAGTCTACTTAATCAATGGTCAAGATTGGGACTGACGGCCAACAAGTGCTTGTGTATACCTAACACATAAGTGGGGTGCACCCCGCTGCTTAAACATCACTATTCATCAGTGCTAAATCGTAAGTCGTTAAGTAAACCAATCAACGTGTAGTGCACTTAGGAAGGTCTTAACGCATTACACACTACAGTACCGTTACAATGACCACCGGTATAATGAAAGTCAGGCTATAGCGAACAAATTACCTATCTCCACATATTCATTTTCGCTATGGCGAAACGTATGAAGTAAACCACAGTGCAGAATTTCATGTCATTAGTATCCGGATCTATTCTGCTAGACGAGATCCAATCAAGATGAATGGCAGTCACACATGGTTGTAGATAAATGAACCAAGCAAAAATGAAATCGGATTGACTGCAAGCGTTTATCATAGTGTTGACCGGTGAACATATTTAAACCATCTCCGATTAACTGAACAGGACTTTAATAACTATGAACCCCATTAATTAGATACCTTACTGAAAAGCGACAAATCCATTGGGAGGGATATTTGCACAGTGAATTCAGTGAAAGAGATCGTACCAAATCTCGTTCCATAACACAAAATGCACTTCGGAGGTATTTTACTATCAACCATGGATAAAGGGTTATGACAGAATGTACATCATACCGTAGTGTTATTGGATGACAAATTCTTAAAATGGTGTTGATTTGTAAATTTCTTAAATTAAACTGTCGGCTACAATGAATAGTTCATTGATACTGTATTCTCCCTTAAAACGACGCTCTATTAAAGACTCGATGTGATAAATTAAATAAACATAGTTATTTGAATAAGACCTGCTCCAAACGCGTGATAATAACAGTTGTATGCATAAGACGACTGTGACAAATAAGTTAGTTTTCCGAGTCATTATCTAGTTAGCTATTCTGGTAAGGCCTTTCTGATTGTTCATCACCAACGTTACTGCACCTTACAGTGAGGCAACCAGTTTCCTCACAATAACGCAGATATACCTTTGCAGTGAAGGCACGTTCATCTCTTGAAGCGAGTACTTCGAATTGAATACAACCAGTGGTGCACTAGTTCAAAAGAATGCTGAAAGTTTGGCAATAGAGGCTGATACCAAAGACATTACCGACGAATAGGGTTAAGAAAGATGCAGCGTTTTCACCGGATTTAGAGGAAAAATACACTCACG
The DNA here is from genome assembly GCA_008508345.1 of Paragonimus westermani. NCBI lineage: Eukaryota > Metazoa > Platyhelminthes > Trematoda > Plagiorchiida > Troglotrematidae > Paragonimus > Paragonimus westermani. Next base: position 50,817 of record QNGE01002854.1, on the reverse strand, counting down.
AAAATGGTACCGTCATCTTGTCCTCCAGTAACGACAGTGACGATATTCCTGCATTCCCACTTGAGACTTCACTAAAAATATGATTTGAAATAAGGGACTACTATTAAGCTAACATGATAAGTAACGGATATTAAACGTTTTTGCAGCATATGTGGGACCAGAAGGTGCAAACTGAGCCCTGAAAAGGAAAACTACTTTCCTGCAGTATTGTCTGTTGTTTATAAACCAAAGACTACCGTTTAAGAGTCAACAGCTTTCATCTAACAACCGGGGGAACCAGTTAGGATATAAAACAGGATAATAATCTATAATAGTTGACATTCAAACTGTCGCCACCGGCTTTCACACTAAAACCTTTTGCCTCTAAATTGCAGAGTTACTGTAACGCTCGTTAACTAGCTTACGAAGAGGGTGATTTACACCTCTCTACAATTCGAAAGGTTCACGACTCTAATTGATGAGCAGAATAAAACGAACCATCGTGAAAAACTACTTAGCTCGTGGGCATGGAGGTATTCTTTGATATTCCTTTGCTCGGAGGTGCTTACAGAGCATAACGCAACATTACTACTTATATTCGGTGTTAGAACGAAGGCCATCTGGCTTCCTGTGCAGCAGCATCCAGAACTTGTGTCTGATGTATTACAGTTCGTCTTGGGATTAGCTCATTCATGGTACCTTTGACAAACTTACACACCGCTGTCAACTAAAGATGCAGAAATAGAGTTCACCGGATCTTTGTAAATCCTTTCACGGCACTCGAATAGTGTTTTGTTTTGTGGAATGCACCCCCAGAAGATCAGTACATTCTACCAAAGCTTCGGAGGTTTAGAGTTAAAATGTTTTGTCAGAGAGATTCTGCTGGGTGTTGTTTCTACAGTAGCTTAGTCTGAACTGACGGTGTGATAGTCCCTGAGTCTAAAGCATACAGATCAGCACCGCTGGCTGAAACACCTCTAATGAATTTAGCAACGGACAACACATGACAGACAACAATTGTTTTTCACGTGGCAAACTAGTAAAGAAACTGCTACTTAACGATCCAGTTGATACGGCACAATTGAGGAGAAGCCTACAAGACGTGTTGTCAGCTCTGGAGAACAGTCAAAAGAAGCATTGTTGACATGCGCTTAACTCTAAATCAGTCAGTGGCGTTGGTTTCCTTCTGCAAAGGATAAATGGAAACAAAGTATTGACGAAAAACTAGGGAGTACCCTCTGATGTCAAATGATAGACACGGAGGTGCAAACTCTCTCCTCAAAACGAAACTGTCACGTTGTTCATTCGGTGTTGTCTGGGTTTTTTGGAGGGGGGAGGAGCACACACCAACGAAATGTCTATCACCATTAAATTTGTTGGTCACCACCTAACGAATTATAATGTTAGACCACTTTTTCTACTCAGTTGCACCATACCACATGCATAGCCAAGGTCCCATTTGGCTTAGTATTCACTTTAGCTAAGCCCCGCCGTTGCATCATGGGTCACAGAACGTTTATTCTTTGCAAAACCGTACGAAATAGACGCGTGGGGTGTAAAGGGATTGGATTGGACACACGCATCGTTACGAAGTAAACCATTGATTCGCAGAAGGCTATGGCCAGTCAGTGTCGGAAACGGGAACTGACTGGTATGTCAGCGAGGGGACCAATCAGCATGGCACGCTGCTCCAGCATCGGATTTTGTTATAAAGAGCGCTGGAGTAAAACAAGTTGTTTAAATGCGTCACGCGTTAAAACAAATGGGCTGCAAGCGAAGTCGAACCGACCAATGAGAAGGCGAAAGTGTCAGCACCAATTGTAATTTTCATTTTACTGATGCGTCTAGTCTATAAAATAACCAATAGAAACCCAATAAACTGAGATTTGCTTTGTGCCACGAACACCGACTTTTGCTTTCGTTCCGGAAGGTAACGATTTTCAACATGAAGAATATCAAAAGTGCAACCTTAATGGCTGCCCCTGCTATAACTGTAAAGTGATAAACGTTTCCAAAATGTACCTCCTTGCTAATACGATCCGCCATGCGGACCAAGCCATTTGCGGAAGTACGTAAAAGAGTGTGTACATGTACGATTCTCGATTGTAAGTGGCATTCAAGTAACACGTGGCCGAATCATTCAACGAACCAGCAACACCGGTAGTGGCCGCTTACTGTGTCTCAATGAGAGGGGTCTTATTTTAGCAGCCAGTGTACACATACAGTCGTGAATTGTCTCCTTCACAATCATGTCAAATTTTACACCACGACCTTCACATTCTCTCACGGTCCTTGTTTTCATGCCTATCCGCGATTCAGGGGACTAACGGAATTGGAGCGAAGTCGAAACAGTCCCTACATTTATCTTGAATAAATTAATTGATACATTTCACTTTCAACACTTTGTCTTTCCATCACCACCTGGCACAACCACACCACAAATTTCTGTGGTAAACTTGTAATCAACAGGTTAACAAGTGACAAGTGTTTCGTTACACGTTTCTATCATGATCGTCTAGGCTTGTCAAATTGGGTGGCTGTCCATGTTAGTCGATTTCGCCTCCTAAACCGACTCACATGTATTACTAATGAGTAGTGTGGCAGATTTATGATTTTAGATAAGACCCAACTGTGAAACGTCAGGGCTTCGGCTGGATTCGAACCAGCGACTCACTTGTGCTCAGTTGGGTTCAGACCTGATAACCACCCCCCAAAGACGGAAGGATTTGTATTCTGGAGATCTTGTCGCTGACACCCAGTAGACTCGTTCGACATAACGCTGCACTGTCACGCCGTAACATAACACTGTTCCTGCTGTCTGTTAGTGACGACAAGCAACTTTTTAAAACCGAATGATTTTGTACACATCACCGCTTCGACGAAGGATCACGAGTTCAATTTCTTCCTCTCCATATTGCGCCCGACTGCACAGTGAACTACGATCGTTCCTAGGAACTAGAGGAATAGATCGTATGGCAGAATTCTTCCCATTTGTTCTTCCTTGATGGTTGAAAATAAACCGTGCTTCGTTTGTTTAACTTATCTGTTCATTGCGCCGCAAGAAAACTCACAGTGCTTAAAAATCCCCAAAAAGTCATTAGAAGAACGGTGTACTGAACAAGCTCGTTCCGGGCTATTCATCATCATCCAATTTATTGAGTCACAGGCGCTCAGTCAAAAGCCCTGAGATGCCGAATTTTAGCCACAGATGAGGCCGTCAGAATCTAACTGAATTCTTCACTTTTGTTCGCACACAAACGCAACGTTCTGACCTTGTGGTTGCCATGGCTCACCATCCACACCATAACCGGTCAAAATGTCGCGGTTCCAGTCGCGTCATAACTGTGACTTAAGTGTGTAAAAACGTTGTCTCCATGCTTATCTATGACGTAGTGGACCTAAACTGAACTGGTTGCTCATTTTTTTCGCTTCATCCTGAACGTGATTCATGTGGTCTGACCGAAAACCGGCTTGTTCGCTACACCGCTCTTCCGAAAACTCACAGCACCGAATCAACTGTTGAATTGTGCTGACAATGCTGATAAAAGGCAAAAATCCAGGATGCATAAATCTCAGACAGTTATGATCCAATGGCTTCGTATGAGCGCCTAGCACTTTTGTAACCTGGGTTCAGAACCAACAGCATTAACATCTGTTGCTTTCAACTGCCATTTCCCTATGCTACAGGAACCTTTTGTGGTCAATTGTTTCCATTGGAACTTCTATATTATTCCATCTGTCTCCGCGATTTTTAACCACTTTCTAGGTTTCGTGTAATCCAACGTTTTCAGAAAACACTCATCTGTGTTTTGATAGCCAGTCTAACTTGAGTTGACTATCGTTTGAGTATCAACAACCATATGTGTTGGTAAGTGTCAATCCCAATGGGATGAAAATTTTCAGCTCGTGCCCAATTTAGTTGTTAAAACATTGAGTATAGCAATCGGTTATTGAAATTTGCAGTGAAAGCTCATAGTGCCTTATAGCTGTTATATGAATAGGATGAAGTGTCAAAACCTAAAGATTGGAAGCAGTTTTTGCGTAAAATTCAGACAAAATTGGGGGTTTGTTTGTTTCTCGCCCTTCCCTATCAACTGTATTTGGGTTCTTGAAGCAGTTACACAAAGTGACTGTTTGCTGTTCTGTGCTGAACCTTGCTGACCAGGACGGTGGAGCACAGTATCAATGTCTCGTATATTGTATTCGTCGATGAACGTTCCTTTTATGTTATTGCTAAAAATCTGGGAATGAACAATTGAATTCTCCTATCCGGAAATTATCCCTCTAAAGCCATATTTTCAGTCATTTAAGAAGACTATCTATTTACCTAACATTCTTGTTTGACTATTGGGCGACTTGTCTGACCGTTTAACATCCACAGAAAAACCTGAGCGAATATCAGCTATTCACAACGCAGTTCTTCACCAGAATACTGCAGGAACAAATACCGCTAGAATTTTTCCGGTGTTTTTTACCAACTGACGAAACGACCATAATTCAGCATATAGTTTCTTGTTCCATAATGAAAGAAAACAAGGATATTTTCAATTAAAAGCCGTATAAAATTAATTCTTTCTGTCATATGAGACTTCACACTCAAACAATACATAAGGACAGCTAAATAACGATATATACCGCACTACGGTCCAAACAGGTTATTCGGACATACGTTGAGGTATTTACACTGTTGAGCAAACGATAGAACAGATCAGTTAATATCGCCTAGCCGGTGAAAGGTAGACATGACACGTATTTCATTCCTACAGCCCACACACTGTATTTTGACGTGATGGTCGACGTGATAATGTAGTACAATCGAACAAACGAAAGTTTTGACCGCTGTTTGAAGGTGTGAAATTTCCAAATTTTGTAACACGTAGCGTGAAAATGGATAAGCTGAAGACTGGTGGATAATAAACACGTGATACTACATATATGCATATATGTGTTCACAATCGAATTTGGTCACTCGTTATTCTTCAGCTTATCCGCTGTTGTGCAACTACGGTTGTTTTTGAATATCAAAACAGTTATTTCCAATGTTTACTCAACATCGTGGTTTTGTCTCTTCTGATAGTACGGTGACGCAACAGGCTTGACGCTAACATCTTCCAAACCTGGCAACAAAGGGTGTAAACTCAAAATTATTTTTAACCTCAAAATATACACATATTAACGAGAGCTGTGATTGATACTGCTCATGATTTCACGACCATAACGTTTTCCCCAAGTCCTCGAAGAGTTTTTTGGTAACAGGTCGTTTAGCCCTGATCTAGTTCCTCCGTGGTAATAAAATGGCCCAAAAAAGCTGATAAGATCGGTAAGCGAGTTTTTAATCGTTCTCTGCACCTGGACTAGTTTATGGAAAGCTGAAAGGCACGAAACTAGTGTCCATCCTCAAGAATGAAGTTGCAACCAACCTGATAAACCAGGTTAATTGTCTTAGAATTGGTGAATACCTGGCAGTTGGTTACGGGCTTACATATCACTTGATAATCATAACGGATTCTGACTTGTATCTGACTGCCAGATTAAACTGGCTGATAGGGATAAAATTGCGTATGTTTTTCTGAATTTCTACGGAGCATTAGGCAGAGCTAACTTTACAGTGCTGAATATGAAATTTCACTGGACTGCTGTGAATGATCTTTCATCTCCGTGGCTCACAGATTACCCCCGAAGACCCATGTTTTAGTGTAAATATTAATACAGTCTTAAGTGACTGGTATTTCACACCTAATGTGCTTCAGAGTTTAACTCCAGATCACTTGTAGTCCCTGTTGTTCGTCCTTAAAACACCACAACTTGCAAGGTCTCGATACCAACATACAGCAAAAGCAAGAGTGTGGAAAAGGGAGACATACTGGTGGGGGCGAAAACAGTCAGCTAACTTGATAATTTATTGCTGCGTCACCAACCTTGCTTTTAATCCCGTCAAATGTAAAGTTGTGCGAATTCGTTACTCGTCGCCCACTGTGTGCTTTTAGAGACTCAACTCTTGGCACTGCCATTGGTAAGTGAGACTTGAAAACAGTCGTCTCAGAAGTTCTCAGTTTATTTTCCAACTGTAACTAGGTGACGTAATCAGTGGTTTGGGATGTCTCAGTTTAAGAAGTATTCGGGCTCAAGTGCCATATATTACGAACGATATCCTGCTAGTTGGCAGTGCACACTTTAGGGTCATATAGTGTACTATACCGCACCACTCACCACCATTTTCAAAACGGTTGCCCAACCCGAGTCAATTATTCCTGTGCCGTCGATATGCTGGAGGCGACCTCAGTATGGCCTATAGAATATCGAATGTTGTCGCATCCTCTAAGGTGCCCATTTGTGCGTAGTCCGAATAAGTCTTCGTCAATGTTATGACACCAGACGCGTCACCTGAAAACCAAATGACAGTTCTTCGATGTAAGAGTGCGTCCCATCTGGAACAGTCTACCCGAGTCTGCCATAATAGTCATATCAACAGATGGAATCACATGAAAATTCGGTATATAACATCATGACGCTGTTCTCAGCCTTCATGTAGAGTGATTCTCTGGACAAAACAGTTAACCGCCTAAGGAATTGAGCTTGACTCATTCGTGAACCCGCAGATTTTCTGTTTTCCAATTCCATCTCATTTTGGCATATTTCATGTCCTTACACGTGTTACTAATCGCAACCAATGTGTATTCACGCGTATTCTTCTTGTCACCCCAATCTCAATAAACAGTGTCAGGTGTTACATGCCTTTCTCACCAGTAAAACTGTGATAAACCCAGTGATCCCAATATATGTACTATGAGCTGCCACATATTCACGACAGTGACCACTTCCATATGCAGTGTGCAACCAAAGTATTTAATTGCAAACAAATCATAAAATGTATCTGTATGTCTTATGAAAGATGATGTTCAACACCCTGAGGACTAAATATAACCAGTTTATCTTTGTCTTGAGTGGCACTTCTTTTGGCTGTATCTTGGCTGCACCAAATTTGATTTTTGACGCTTCAGAATTGAATTACATAACCTCAACAAACGTTACACTGTGGTATGGTCATACCGACAGACGATTAGCCGGACCTCATCAGAATCAACATTCCTGTCCCTAACTTCTCTTGAAAAGTTATGTAGTCGGTAAATCTGATCGGTACCTGCGCCCGCGATAGTAAGCTGGTTTCTATTTAATCGGCATTGCGTTTTACCTGAGATTAGGCAAAATCCACAGATACTACTGTTACCTGGCTTGCACACGTTGGAAATGTTACTAACTCTCATAAAACACACTCTGCTGAATCTCTAAACATTCAGAGGCCCCTACGTTGCCCATTGTTTGCGAATGCGTCATTTGTATTCCACCAAACAAAACAACGAACAGACAGAGTAAAGTTAGCAGTTTACGTATATCACATACAGTACGCAGACGGAGAACGTTTTAGTACCAACTTAAAGTTGACCCATAACCAGGTCTGCCCCAGATAGAGTCATAGTAATCTTTTCTTCCGTATTCATCCGCCTCAAGTCTGTCAAAATACTGTTCATATTTTCCCGGGCCACTGTACCCAACTTTTCCGTCATAATAATGGCCAAAACCGGAATCGCGCTTTCTCGGACCAAATTTGTCGTATCCACTGCCAATAGTGATATATCCGTATTTGTTGAAGTCATCTCGAGTCTTCTTACTGTTCATTCTATCATTCTTATAACCATAGGTATCATAATAGTACTTATCGCGGTGGTTTTTATCACCTATGCGGTCGTATTTACCTTTGTCTCTATGGTTATCGTATTTGTCACTCTCGTATGTATTATCGCGGTAGTTTTCATTGCTCGTATGTTTGTTGTTCGATTTCAGGCCGCCATCACCGTACGTGCCGTAAGCATGTTTAGTGTTCCTGTCGTTTCCATACACGTAACCGTAGGTCGGAGTTGTGTATCCATATCCGAGTCCGTAATCATATGGATTCCCACCATACGCATATACGCCGTACATTGGGCCGAATCCACCATAGCCGTAGGCGTAGGGCGCATAACCATTCCACTGGTTACCGCACCACCCCCCACAGGGCATTGTCCAGGGATAATAGTTCACGTACGCATGGCGGGCAGGTATACCCCAGCCACCGATGTACCATCCTGGGCCATAGGCTTGAACGAATGTTACGGTAAAAAGAAAGCCCAGTAGAAACAACATTGTTCGTTGGATAAGAACGAGCGTAGGCGCAAAATCCAGTTATATTACAAACTGACTATGCATCTTATCGGTGCACTTTGAAATGGCTGTTCGAAATGCGCAGTACCGCCTTAGTGTTTCGATTACTCGGAGTCAAGCAATCGGACTCAGTGCACTTTGAATGTGTGGACTGCATCCATCTGACTGGCCTACGGAGTGGACGTATCGATCCAAGATGGTTTCTCATAGCATAGCGTACTGGAAGTTTATATATTCGTACCATCATTAGCGCATATAGTAAGTAGGAGTCGAACATAGTCATCAACTTAGTAGACTGGTTCAAGTGTTTGAGGGTCTTATTCCAATTCTGGCTGCCGCTTTCACAGAAGCGATCAAAATTTTTCTGTCCGAGAGCAATTACGCGTAAAATCAGGTGAATGTTTAGTATGTGTCAAGTGATTAAAAAACGCGTACAAATACCATGCATTTGGTACGAACGTTAATAGCCAGCCATTTTGATTACGGCGTTTCGCTTTCAAATGTCTATTTCTCCGTTTTCAACATTTCACCATGATATCATTTTTACGTCGAATCACAATAGTTAAATTTGGAACTGAGCAACTGTGGAGCTGCTTGGAGGTCCCATTCGTTTGATCACTTATAAGCGTCAGTATATTTCGTGAGCCGGCTCATTTGGTGTTTCAGAGGTCGACCGATGACCTACCTCACTTTGGGTGGAAAAATGAACAAATAAGTAGTCGACATGTTTCGAGCCGGTTAATAAAAAGATACTGCTGGGTCGCATTCATTTTCAAACGTTGAGAAATAAGACTACACTGATTATTACTAACCTCTTTTCAACAGTGGGTCCAAGTGGTTTCAACCAGAAACTTTCAGACTAGACTTCATACAACCTCCCTCTGTACATATATATATATATATATATATATATATATATATATATACAGNTTGGATTTGGCTGACTCAGGTACCGGTTGTTTCACACAGGGTGTCGGAATCCGGAATGTTCTGAACAGAATCACTGGAACCACTGCATTGTATGTTCTCGCGATAGAACTAACCAGACGACGGTGGATAAGTTGGCATACATCATCACCCTTGAAGGGAAGACGAAGAAATACCGGCTTTTTGGACACTGTGTCGGGTCGAATTCCTATGTCGATGGGCTGTTTAAATCTTGCAATAAACGGTTTAGGGTAGCCGTTTAGTTGTAGGGTGGTCTCTAACAGGGCCATCTCTTCTTGAACAGTATCTTCAGTGCAGATACGTCTGGCCCGATCAAACAAAGTGCGCACCAAACTTTGTTTATAGGATCGGGGAACAAAGCTTTCAAAATGCAGGTACTGACCTGTCCAAGTGCTCTTGCGGTGGACGCTTCGTTGAATCAAGCCGTCTGCATTTCTCCTGATGCGTATATCCAGAAATGGTAGGCTGTTTTGATTCTCGCCTTCCATACTGAAATGTATGTTTGGGTGCAAGGAATTCATCTGATCAGTTATGCTCTGTGCTTGCAGTTGATTGTGTGCGATGAGAAGAATATCATTGACGTATCGCTTGTATAACTGCACGGAAGATAACCGTTCTGTAACTTGTTGCTCAAGTTTTGCTACAAAAATGTCTGCCAGAATAGGGCCAAGCGGGCTACCCATAGCTACCCCCATCAATCTGTCTGTAGGCCGAGTCATGGAAAACAAAGCTGACGTTTTTGGTACAGAGCAGCAGTAGTTGTTCCAATTCGCTTTCGGGTATTCCAACTTCTAGATGATGCAACCTCATATAGGAAAGCAGGAATTCGATACATTCATCTAGGGGAACGTTCGTAAACAACGACTCCACATCAAATGAGCATAAATATTTGTCCCGGATATTCATTGTCTCAAGTAAGCCAGCAAGTTCAAAACTATCTTTCAGACAGAACTGAGTAATTCGGTCTCGAATGGGTTTCAAAAGTTTCGCAAGCCATTTAGCTACTTTGTGTTGTGGCGAGTTAGACATAGACAGAATCGGCCTGAGAGGGACGCCAGTCTTGTGAAGTTTCGGGAATCCATATAGCTGTGGGACCTGGGTTCCAATTGACTTTAGAGATTTAAAGGTTGCTTCATTGATGAAGTTACCTTCCAGTAATACTTGAAGTTTTCTATTGATACTCTGTTCGACGTCTACCGGGTTGTCTGGTCTTTCTTCCTTTTTGAATCTCAAGGAATCATTCAGAATAGGTTGCATCTTATTGATGTAGTCAACCTTGTCCATCAAAACTGTTCCCGATCCTTTATCTGGTTGCAGCATGATCAATTTTTGGTTACATCTGAGGGCGCTAATATGCTGGTTTGTGAGGAGACACTTTTGCCGACTAGACATAGTTCGAAATTGGTGCTCCAAATCAACAAGCTTCGCTTTTAGCCAACTACGCAAGTTCACCATCTTTCTCTTGAAAGACGGAACCTCCAAGGGCAACTGAGCGCACGATGTCCAAATCTGGAGTGAGAGTCGTCCACAGACCACAAAGCAGCGTTCGAAATAAGCTTTGTAAAACCAAAGATCCAATTGGATCGTATGAACAAGCGAGTGTAACATACTCTATTCCCCGGCAAGACTAACCAAGCCTATGTAAGCGAAACTGCTAAACGGTTGGAGACACGTTTGCACAGGCACCATTTACCACTGAGATGGGCACACCAGAAGTCACCTCTAGCAATATTGTGCGGCCACACGTCACGAGTTCAAACTGGCTGGTGCAAAAGTGATCGGATTAGCAAAAGAGGAGCAGAAATGATTAGACCCTGGATCAATCTCCTCTCGTAATGCTTTCAACAAGCACATCGACCTCGATACTCATTATACGTCATTAGCCACACAAATACGGCAAAGGCGACCGATAGATTGACAACCATGCCAATGAGCCAGTAACTGATCCACAATTCCCCACCATCACTTTGTATGACAACGGATTTCACTGTGGATTTGGAACTTCGCAATAACTACCTACCATTCAGTGTTCAAGTTTTACATTTAGTCATATTTATACGTTACTGATAACTAGACCTGTTACTCGTAGACAATATCCGCGGTGCTACTGGAGGATTTTGTAGCGAGATGGCATTTAATCTACGGCAAGCACGCTGAAATGGTATGCACTGAATGAACTGGAAACGATTTCCGGAAGGATAGATAGATGCGAAATTTAAACCAATGAGTCACGGAGGTGTAATCACTCACGACTGAAGAACAAATTCAATTCAACACATATTTTCAACACACTGTCAGGAAGCAAACGGATTTGAAGTCGAATAAATTGACAAGCGTCCTGAATCCTACAAGCATGGTATCAGAGTTCCCGAGCAATCCAGAGAGGTACATCCACAATTTTACTGCGATGCGCCTGCCGAAGCCGTTGCTAGGTTCTGCTACCTCAACAATAAGATGAAGCGGCTTGATATAAGGGTCCAATTGGAAAGTTTGAGCGATCAGATCGAATCTCTGGTTCCGTCATCAGAACCTAATGCAGAACACTTCAAAACTACATTGGTTAACACGTGCTATCAGTGTCCAAAATCAGCAGAAGTTGACAGGAGTCGATAGTATATTGCAATCGAAGAGATAAGGACGCGGGAATTTTTCCGATAGACACATCAAATTACTTTCCGGAAATTGTGGATATAATGAGTAATTCATCTAAACTCAGCAACGTATTTAATAAGAAAGATCGATCCAACGCGATTGAAAAGAGAATTTCCCAGTGTCCGAAACATGAAGCAGCAGGATTTGATTGACCACAGGACATTCCAACGAATCCAGAAACTGAAACCACTACACCGACACCACGTGGTTTACCAAGAGTTCGCAAAGGAGGATGGCCATCCCACTCGATTATTGGTGTGTGCAATTCTCCATATTATTCGATGGCATAGTGACTATCAGAGTTACTAAATCTACGCCGAAGCACATCGCAGTGTATTCACTAAAAGATGCGTTTGAGCTCGTCGATTCTATCTGGTCGGTGAATATGGAAAGCAAGGGGAGGTGTTTTCCCTCGACGTGTGTCCTCTGTTCATGAATGTACCACCTGTAGAAGCCGTTGAATACCTCTGTGGGTATATTCGCTTCGAAGGTTTCAGTGTGGATTTACCCGAAGACAAGCTCAAACAGCTGGTATTAACGTATATTCAGAACGTATGGTTTCGGGTTGATAGAAAAAGATACCATCAGAAAAATTGCGTTGTGATGGGGTGACCGTTAGGCCCACCGTTGGCAGAAACCTTCGTGGCAATGTTACAAAAAACTACTTTTCGCAGTAAAATAGAACATAGCACTTTCTAAGAAAGGTGTGCGGATGATATTATCTGTGTGGTTGCGGAAACTGTGAATCTAGAAAGCCTACTTGCTGAAGCGAACATAGAGCATCCAAGTTACAACTTTACGAATAAGGCCACCCGAGGTGGTTGAAACGTAGATTATTACAACTTGCTCGTAACGTTGTGTTATTCCCAATCTGTTTATGAATGGATGAATATCCTTCCTAGATGTAGCACTTAATCGTTCACTTCCGAGGGACATTCACAGGAAATGGATTTGGAAAGACCAGTACACTCATTTTTTCTAACTACGTACCTCTCATGCAGAAAAGAAACCTCGTTCGTAGTTTGACACAGAGCTATGAAAACATGTACGGGTGACACGTGAAGCGTAAATGGCAATCCAACAGTGGATATTAGCAGAGAACCACTACCCACAGAACGTTATTAACAGGCACATGGAACTGACAACATTGAAGCCTAAACTTCAATGTGTGGAAAAAAAAGTTGGCCTATATGACGTTAGGTCATAAAGTCGATGCGTTGGCTGACTCGTAGAATAAATAACGCCACCAAAAAGATCTACAATGTGACACAAATGCGAATCTGGTCCAGATCCAACCCAGTAGTTCATGTACAACTCAACGACCTCATTTTGTGTTTACTCTTCAATCTGCACCTGTGGAGCAAGTTACGTCGGTCGTACAACCAAGCGTCTAACTCAAAGGATACGTGGACACCACCCCAACCGGCTGGCTAGGAGCAAGAGGAAATCTATTTCGAATGCAATTCTGGTGCACCTCATCGACTCAGGGCACCAAGTCTCATCGGAAATGGCTTTCCAGTCCATTTGCCACCTGCGAAAAATCTGGACTTAGGCTGCATTAGAACCACCGACAGAAACAACATGCACAGACACCGAAAATGCTGCATCCAAATTGATGATCTAAATTATCGATGACTTAGGTAAAACAGGCTGAATGGNCAATGCAATGCTGGTATTTATACAGCACAGCTAAATAAGTAAACACAGGACCACACACACATATACATATTCACAAAAAAGCAACAACGTCACTCCTTTACTATGGCTTTTTCTACATTCGAAAGTCACTGAGATACGGCAGTCGACTAATTGCGTAAACAAAACACATTTGGTCTCTCTGGATGGATCCTCTACCCAAACCAAGTAAGGCTCCATCGGGGGCACACAGTTAAAATATCAGCCAACCCTATACAGCAGAACTTCGTTAGAAGGAAGGCCGTGTGGTCATAAAATAGTATAATTTAGTGGTGACTACATTATGGCGAGTATACAATGAAGACCAACTCGGTACTGCAGAGTTATTTTAAGACCAATATATTTTCTTTCGACGTATATTGAGCGATGCAAGTATAATCAACGATGAATGTTTCATAGTCAACCAGTTACACTATTGTAACGAGTATTTCCTTATAATGGCGTTCAAAGCAAATATGTTTTACAAACATTTCCTAAAACAAAAATAGGGACACGAATATACGACCGCAATTTAACCGGATGTCAAAGACGAAAAATAGTGCACAATTAAAAATCCACGGACCTAACCGTAACATGAACGGTCAAAGAAACGAGTTTTTTCTGCAAGAATACCTTGTTAGAAATATAAGACTATTCCGAGTAGTTACATCAACACTTTTGCTTATTGCGAAGGAACCAGTTTATATCTGAAAATGTGATAGGCAGTTTTAACTTATTTTATGCAAATTCATAGGTTTCGAGGTTGTTACAGGAAGGAGAAGGATCTTTGCTTGTGCATTCATATCTCTGTTTTGGTCTGTGAAAAATTGTGTTGAGCGGTTCATGCATGCAAATAAAAAGCAAATGTGATTAAATAAAGAGATTTCTATGAAAATGCTGGCTGCAACCATGTCAGCTACAAACACTGAAAATCACTGAAACAATACTCAGTCAGATATGCGGACCTAATGACCTGTGAGACTGCGCTAGAATGACGGTTAAGATACTTGTAATACTGATTGTCTCTCATGTGCGTGTCGATCCAGTAACGTTCTAAAACTCTCAACCGGTTCAACCGTCGCCACAGAGTTGCGCAACGCGTCCCAATGTGAACAGCTGCTAGCTGTGAAGCAGTTCTCTCCGCAGAGTAAACTGCCTGTCCGATCACTCAGATTCAGTGGGTGGACTCCTAAACGTTTGCTCTTGTCTAGTGGAAACAGATGTGCCGGTGGTTGATTCGGAGTGTGGGGTATTTTGTAGATAAGAGTTAGGTCACTGAGAATTGAACTAACTCTGCCAGTCTTTCCAAGGAGGGTGTTTTCCTGAGCCCCGTAATTCCTCTAGCCCCCATCCATCTTTGAACACTTCCAACAAGTGTCAAATCCTCTTTGAAACAAGAACGACAGGCGTGTATGTTCGTTTCCAGATGTGGTCGGATTATGAGGAGGAACGTAATGGGAAACACTGTGGTGGAGGGTTTTGAAAATTCTTCCAGAGATGTTCGGGATTGTTTGTACCATTTTGGTCATGTCTACACAATTTGTAGACAGACTCAACAGTCTGCCATATGGTGCGTAGGTCTGGTTAGTATGTCAACAAGCAGCAGGTGTATCGCCTAGGCAGTAATCAGCACAATTTTGATAACGGATGTTCACGACTTTACGCTTGTTGACACTGAACGGCAAGTCATTTTCTACGTATCACCGATTTGGACGATTCGCATCATTCTGTAGTGAAACCACACACAGTCCAACTACTATAATTCTGCAGAGTTTCGTTCCATCTACACAGAACAGCATCGGTAAGTTGACCATACTAAGTGGTTCGAGAGAGAAAAACGAATAGCAGTTATCCTAATATGGATCTCTGTGGAACGTCATTGTTGACAGGGAACCACTCTGATAGCTGCCTACTTAAATCGACCTGGAGCCTACGTTCAGTCAGACAATGCCCTATCCACATGTGTACACGTTAGTCAAAACTAAAACTATGCAGCTTCCGCATCAAGATCAGCCCCGTAAAATGCTTTAGAAAAGTTCACACAAACCACATTTCTGGTCAACCTAGCGTCGGTAACCTATGTCCAAACATCACGAGCAATCAGTCGATTAGTGATGTATGAGCATCCTCTACGAAAACCATGTTGTTCCATGGAGTTAAGTTGGAGGTTTTCAACCTTGACCCAGAGATTCAGCTGGTGAGCACTCCGTTACTTTGGAGGCCAATGAAAGCTACGCTACTGAACAATGGTTTTCTGAATCAATTCTGCACTTATCTTTGAAAATAAGCATGATGCGAACTGCTTCTGGACTTTCGGTATAAAGCTGGTTGAAAAAGAGCAATTGAAAAGTGTCGTAAACAGCGCTGCTAATTCTGTGGAGCAGTTTTTCAAGACGACAGGATGTTTTGTGAGTTACTAGGTTTTGTAGCTTAATTTCGACTTGTGACGCTGGGGTCCGGGTAATTCAGTTAAGTGACTGCTCAAAAATCAACCGCGATTTGAAGTTACCACATTTACAAATTGTTTACTCAGGGTGTTGACTACCGTGTTGGAGTAAAAACAATACCAGGAGGTAGTTTCATTGCTTGCAATAGGCACAGTAGATGACGTTACTTGGAGATAATAACCGAGTGAAAAGGGTTGAGTCCCTGTGTTGTGGTGTTCTTTGGGGCGGGGTTCCCCTAGCGAAATGGCATCGAACTGGGTTTTTTAACCCCTAGATTTGATTTGGCATCTGTGAGAAGTCACCCGGAACAACATTATGGGAAACTGCGCGGGGCTTCGTGAAAGTATACAGCAACCCCCACAACGATCTGACGTACCTTGAGGTATCAGAACACTTGATCCCAGTAGACAACTGTGTGGCGACCAGCGATTGTGTGGTTACTCTAAGAACCCCAGCCACAACCGTGTTTTCCCGCATGTTCGTTCTGTATGTGTGATCCTGTGTACGTCTGCTACAGGTGGCTTGACACGAATTCAGTGTCATTTTCTTCATTCGTGCAACTACTCGCACGCAGTGAATGCCTGCCACTTTCTTCAAGGTCGTCTAACCTGTACCTTTTCGGATGTTGTTTAACGCACTCGAAGGTTCTACGCACTTTTCGCGCGGCACACTTTTCAGTGTCACCGAGTGAGCTGGGACTCATCTCGCGTCCCCTTTCTCTTTTCTCTTGGTTGCTGCTGTTGGTCCCAGATAACGCCAGAACTATCTAACGTATTTCCAAACACTGTCATTCAAGGGTGATCAACTAGCCAATGACATAAAGCACACGTTAAAATCTGTTCTGGCTCGAACGTATGCGGTTGCGCAGTGGCGTTTATTTCAAACCACCAGAGAACCAGTTCTCTAACTGTCAGACAGTTCATCGTAAACCCTAACCTGAGCTGAAAAGCGGAATAAAGCGCCAACAGTAGGTTAACACAGTTGGTCGGTACACACCTGCGTTTAACCGATCCCAAAACGGTGGATCAATCCACTGAATCGAACGCACCATTTTGGTAGAGAAACACGGCAATCGTTGGCCGAGAGTACGCATGACGTCGCTCCAGAATTTGACGAACAGTAAAAGCGTGATCGACACAACACCGCCTAGGACGAACTCCTGCCAGTTCTTCCCTGTTTGTCTGCCGGGCTGCAATGAGTCTACTAATTACAATGGATGTCAGGACCCCAGTAACGACTGAGGTCAAGCTATTTCTCTTGTGGTTTTCAAGAGCTCCCGGCACCACTATTGAATACATGAACTATTATACAGTGATCCCAGTACGGAGGGAAGGTTTATTTCGTCCACGAAGATGAAAAAACTGTGACAATGCACCTACTAACCTCTCCCTACCTTCTCTGAAAATTGCCGGCATGAGTTCATCTGCGCCAGCGGACGCATCATTTTCAAGAGCAGAAATGCAACTGCGAACCTCAGTCTCAATGGGTGATTCCAAATCTCTCGACCAGGTCGCTACATTACAAGTCAGTGGCCGCAATATAGTAGAAGCAGAATGCCAGGTAAATTGTCCCTCAGTGTTCCACTCACCATTCTAACATTTTGGACTTGTTCTAAATGAGTGTGCGCTCTGCTTTACTAATAGCTTCATTGGTAGACTGTCACCTGGGACCAGCAGCACGGATAGATTGAGAGAGTTTGCCAATATTCCCTGAACCAAAACGGTCTCAGCTTCTTGAAGTTTCTCGATTAACCAAGCCTCACGTTTCAGTTTCCTACAGGTATCTCTCAGACTTTTTACACGAACTGCCAGGAGGAGTGTTCCGTCTAAAATATAACAACTCCAAGGATTTCTCCCAGCTTCAATGTCTGTTCAACCTATGCAAACCCCTGCCGTATGCTACAATACATGCTTCATGAATGGCCCGTGAGATCTAGGTCCAGGAGCTATTAGGATCTTCTGTGAGAACTGCTAGTTCATCTGTACAAGTTGATTTGGTACTTGTGATTTAACAACTGTTTAGCCAGTTTCTGAAAAGCCAGCCGTTGCTTTCGGTAGAGTCGTCGCCCATAAAAGTAGGAAAAAATGGGAACGTACCAGCTCCTGATTTGAATTCAAATATGTGTTCCAATAAGAACGGCAGTTCTGATTCGGACCATGCCATCTCTAACTAACAGCCATGTGATCTGTCTGAGACCACGTCTCATTTGGAGGAGTGCCAACTATAACAATATCCTGCGCAATGTCTAAAACTAGTGCTGGCTGAAAATGGCTTGTGCTCAGCCCACAGCTGCAACAGTCGTCCACCATTACCCGAACGACGTGATGCTATCACAAACTTACCACATAAATGGGACTCGGACTCATCAAGGCGGCCGACCAGTGCATGCATGCATCCAGCCAGAACCACTATGTCGGGACCATATATCGATCGAATGACAGCAGCCAAGTAAAAGGCGTCCTCGATACCGACGTCACTGCAGTCCGTTAGAGCACAACTAGGCATAATGAATGAGTTTCTGAAAGTTTTGCATATAGAGTTGGCTCTAGTAGGACCTGCCAAGCGGACGGCGCAAAGTTAACTGGAATCCAGTCTACTAGCGCGGCTGTGGCCCTCGTGTTGAGGACTATAGTACCCCAAGCCTGAACAGTAACGGTAGCCGTGGAGTCACCCGAAGTGTGTAACCAATATAGGGTAGACAGTTCGAATGCTGTTAGTTCCGTAGATTGAGTGGATTTGTCTCTGAAACAAAACAGACATCGATATTTAACGGGTCTAACGTTCGTGTGGAAGCGGACTATGAACATGTCCGTTCTAAAATCCGAACGTTGAAAACACCTACATTAATTGGAACTCTAGGTCTAATCAGGGGACGACGGGGGTATGAGGCTGAGTTGCAAGTGATGGGACCTACCATGTTACTTGTAGTGTTACTTTGATTAACTACACCTCTTACGGGACCTGCACAGTAATTACTAGAAATGGGGATCGGGAGGAACCTGAGAGCCGAATCTGACAGGACGGTGGGGGAGGGGTCAGCAGTAGCATGTTTTCGCCTATCTACCCTACTACATGCAGCAGACAAGGTGACCCGGTTTATACTGCGAGACGGCCGATGCAATATGGAATTACTGATGTTATGAGGATTCATGTTTGTGTCCGTCCTAAACCTAGGGTCGATCCTAGTAGCCCACTGTGGAGTCAGCCCTTGAGCAAGCTTCGATATGTGACCCGGTGTAAATAACGAGTTTCCATTGGTTCACCTCAATCAAGTGAAACAATTGGAGATAGCACGAGCTCGACCTTGCCATTGTGTGGTTGTCTACTGCTCACCAGAAAGCTACCACTGCGTCGGAGCTGTGTAGGTAGGAAAATGTAGGTGAAACATAATCATACCATTTGCAGGTTTAATTCTTCAGATTCTGAAACATGTGTTTTGAAAACCGAAGTTCTATAAAATATGAAAGCATAAGTAGTGTGCTTAGTGGGTGAAATTGGCTGGAAGCACACACACCACTCATGGCACTATACTACATAAGAATCATAATGCCGTCTCAGAGATTGAGGCTGACAGAGTTTTTGCACAGTTAGTGTTCATAACATCACCACTGATCTGTATACTCCACTGAGTCGGAAACAATCGGCACAGCCAGCTCGCAAATGAGTGAGTACTTAAAATTCAGGTGCTTCACTGGTGCGGCGATTCGTTGTTGAAGGAATTACGCCTCGCCATGTACCCAAATCATTAAGACTTAGCAATAGCATTAACAATGTGTAAATCCCAACTGAGTGGCAGTCTCAACTGTGTGTTGGAACTTAACTGCACTAGTTTTCTCAACAACAACAACAACAACAACAACAACAACAACAACAATACCACTACACCGACACCACGTGGTTTACCAAGAGTTCGCAAAGGAGGATGGCCATCCCACTCGATTATTGGTGTGTGCAATTCTCCATATTATTCGATGGCATAGTGACTATCAGAGTTACTAAATCTACGCCGAAGCACATCGCAGTGTATTCACTAAAAGATGCGTTTGAGCTCGTCGATTCTATCTGGTCGGTGAATATGGAAAGCAAGGGGAGGTGTTTTCCCTCGACGTGTGTCCTCTGTTCATGAATGTACCACCTGTAGAAGCCGTTGAATACCTCTGTGGGTATATTCGCTTCGAAGGTTTCAGTGTGGATTTACCCGAAGACAAGCTCAAACAGCTGGTATTAACGTATATTCAGAACGTATGGTTTCGGGTTGATAGAAAAAGATACCATCAGAAAAATTGCGTTGTGATGGGGTGACCGTTAGGCCCACCGTTGGCAGAAACCTTCGTGGCAATGTTACAAAAAACTACTTTTCGCAGTAAAATAGAACATAGCACTTTCTAAGAAAGGTGTGCGGATGATATTATCTGTGTGGTTGCGGAAACTGTGAATCTAGAAAGCCTACTTGCTGAAGCGAACATAGAGCATCCAAGTTACAACTTTACGAATAAGGCCACCCGAGGTGGTTGAAACGTAGATTATTACAACTTGCTCGTAACGTTGTGTTATTCCCAATCTGTTTATGAATGGATGAATATCCTTCCTAGATGTAGCACTTAATCGTTCACTTCCGAGGGACATTCACAGGAAATGGATTTGGAAAGACCAGTACACTCATTTTTTCTAACTACGTACCTCTCATGCAGAAAAGAAACCTCGTTCGTAGTTTGACACAGAGCTATGAAAACATGTACGGGTGACACGTGAAGCGTAAATGGCAATCCAACAGTGGATATTAGCAGAGAACCACTACCCACAGAACGTTATTAACAGGCACATGGAACTGACAACATTGAAGCCTAAACTTCAATGTGTGGAAAAAAAAGTTGGCCTATATGACGTTAGGTCATAAAGTCGATGCGTTGGCTGACTCGTAGAATAAATAACGCCACCAAAAAGATCTACAATGTGACACAAATGCGAATCTGGTCCAGATCCAACCCAGTAGTTCATGTACAACTCAACGACCTCATTTTGTGTTTACTCTTCAATCTGCACCTGTGGAGCAAGTTACGTCGGTCGTACAACCAAGCGTCTAACTCAAAGGATACGTGGACACCACCCCAACCGGCTGGCTAGGAGCAAGAGGAAATCTATTTCGAATGCAATTCTGGTGCACCTCATCGACTCAGGGCACCAAGTCTCATCGGAAATGGCTTTCCAGTCCATTTGCCACCTGCGAAAAATCTGGACTTAGGCTGCATTAGAACCACCGACAGAAACAACATGCACAGACACCGAAAATGCTGCATCCAAATTGATGATCTAAATTATCGATGACTTAGGTAAAACAGGCTGAATGGCAGTCGGAATAGCGGACCCGTAAATTACGGTGAAATATCAGGTACAAAACGTATTAAAACTCATCTACTGCTCAAGAGCTGTCAATTACGTGGATGAACTTTACAACCACAACATAACAACGTGGTTATGTCAGAAAACTGGTGAGGTCTTGGCAGAAAATCGAACACGTTCTCCATCCCGAACACCTTACTCGTGTTAGATCGTAATTTTGCGAACGGTAATGTTATACAGTTAAGTTCATTCCAACTAGTTGCAACATAAAAACCATTACAACCAGCACCTTCATCAGATTTACTCTTTATTTAATTCCGTTCATTTTTTCCCTTTACACCCGCAAATCGTCCAATACAATTTTTCACTGACCACAACAGAAACAAGAACGTATAAACAAAGATCTGTCTGCCTCGTGTAACAACCTATGAACACACAATAGCTTCACCGATGCCAGAGATGGATAGGTGATGAGCGATTCAATAATTAGCAGAGGATGATTAAAAAAATTTCATGTTATGAGCAAATTGCCACTATTTCAACAACTGTTATTTACGTGCATGATTCTTTTCAATGACGTCCAATAGAAGTATTAAAATTGTTGGAGAAACATTTATTTGCCTAAATAATTGTCCATGTAAGCGTTAGTGATTCTCAGCAGCAATTCTTACTACCAACTCATTCTAACAACACCAGCTGAATTATGAAAGACGTACTTGTGCTTTCCAAAATATAGCGAGAATTTCAACTGCGTAAATTGAGCAACTCTGTATCAACAATTGGAGGGTTACGGAAGTCAACCTACCTTAAGTAGCCAACAGAGCACAATACACATTCTTCAAAAGCATAGAAGCAGGTCACGAGACAACTGAGTTTTAGTTTGAGAGTACCCCGTCTGCTACATTAGCTCAGGCTTGAGTAAGAGCAGTAATATGACGATAATAGTGATATGGTACAATATGTGACACAATATGTAATAACATGGTATAATGAAATAGTACCACAACTTGTACTTTCTAGGCGCTCTGGTGACGCTTTTTCTGATAGGTTCAAGCCCACAGTATTGCAACAAGATTTGTTTGGTGACGGGCAACCAAATCTCTTTGACCTGTCTGTGCATTCCTTATAGTGCGCTGCTGTGTTGTTTGCACTTGCAAATGATAACTGTTGTCAGCAGCTCATTGAGAACGTATCCAGACTGTTCACACTCACACTTTTTAGCTACTTAACACCCCAAGGTGCGCTGCTCAATTCGTGACAAGAGTGATTTAACGGAAGCCGAGAAGCTCACTCTTTGTGGATTCACACGTTGTCAGAAGAAGGAGAAGAATCTTTGCTTGTGCACTCATGTCTCTGTTTTGGTCAGTGAAAAATTGTGTTGAGCGGTTCATGGATGCAAATAAAAAGCGAATGCAATCATGTCAGCTACAAACACTGAAACAATACTCAGTCAGATATGCGGACCTAATGACCTGTGAGACTGCGCTAGAATGACGGTTAAGATACTTGTAATACTGATTGTCTCTCATGTGCGTGTCGATCCAGTAACGTTCTAAAACTCTCAACCGGTTCAACCGTCGCCACAGAGTTGCGCAACGCGTCCCAATGTGAACAGCTGCTAGCTGTGAAGCAGTTCTCTCCGCAGAGTAAACTGCCTGTCCGATCACTCAGATTCAGTGGGTGGACTCCTAAACGTTTGCTCTTGTCTAGTGGAAACAGATGTGCCGGTGGTTGATTCGGAGTGTGGGGTATTTTGTAGATAAGAGTTAGGTCACTGAGAATTGAACTAACTCTGCCAGTCTTTCCAAGGAGGGTGTTTTCCTGAGCCCCGTAATTCCTCTAGCCCCCATCCATCTTTGAACACTTCCAACAAGTGTCAAATCCTCTTTGAAACAAGAACGACAGGCGTGTATGTTCGTTTCCAGATGTGGTCGGATTATGAGGAGGAACGTAATGGGAAACACTGTGGTGGAGGGTTTTGAAAATTCTTCCAGAGATGTTTGGGATTGTTTGTACCGTTTTGGTCATGTCTACACAATTTGTAGAAAGACTCAAACTGTCAGCCACGAACTAGAAATTCCTCGGACGGTGGGAACACCTAGGTAGAACATGTATAAAATACACAATGACGACGAAAATATCTATTAGCTCCTAACTACGCTCATAGACTAAGGCTGGCATATTATGACCAGGATTCAGCTCGACTTTGAGGGACTGTTCAACAGAGTTTTGTATCCACATATATAAAGTGGGCAGAAATTTTGTTTTCAAAGACATGTGCACCAATTACTATCCTAACTCAAAGCCGAGGACAACTTTCTCCATTTGGTATGTCGGTAAATATGACGGTTGCCAATTGACCATAATTCAGTCTGATAGAAATTCGATAATTACATATCAACGACGCACATAACAAGTATTCACGTCGGCTTATCATGCACACTCTCAGGGACAACTGAAGATATTCGTGGGCGCTGCTGGAAAGACTTCCCATGGGTTGGAAGGACGGGGGGGACGATAAAGGAAAGTCAACAGAAATATGAGTAAATACTAGTGATCCGTGCACACGAAACAATTCGGCGAGCACGCTGTCGGTGAGTGTTTAGTTCACACTAATCATCATCATAGACAGTAAGATATCAGGGGTTCACATTCATGAAAAGGCAAGCCAACCTTGTATAGAAAGAGAGGAGAAAAAGGGAGGTGGAAAGGTACCTAACTATTAACAAATAGCCACATCTGCGTTCGAACATTCAACATCAAGTTGCCTACACCTTGCAAACAAACAACCGAGATGTGAGTGAAAGTAAGGTGTCATCAACACGACA
>QNGE01002854.1:5291-19598 GCA_008508345.1 Paragonimus westermani | reverse complement strand
TGGGTGGATGGCGGACAGCACGAGCAGCCGGACGAGCCATCGCGCAACGAAATCGGACAAACAGACGAGGAATGGCAAACGGAAAAGCCTCCGATAGAAGGCGCCGATCACACACGTAAACCGGTCAGAAGTGCACACGACGTGTGAACGGAAACCGGGGGGTGTTGTGGATTGGAATTATGACTCATAAACGAGAGAGCGCGTGTTGCATGTGACTGGCGATTTGGACAATAAAGGTCGTGCTTTATTGGACGCCTTCTTGCTACAGCATGAGTGACGCTTCGGTGCCTTTGACGCTAGTGATGTACTCAACAACCGTGCAAGCTCAGGTCGAAAATAATCTCCCGTTTCGCGTAAACATCGACATTCTGGGGTCACTGAAGAATACTTTACTACATCTGTTGGTATTCGTCCGACAAAGCTGCCATCAGAGCCAGAGAATTCCAAATCATGCTTCGTCGGCGGAAAGTATTCCGTAAGACGACCCACAAAAGATCCAAACCTATAAAGCCAACTATTCGTTAGTTCCATTAAAATGATTGGGAGCACCGTAATCAATTGCTCTCTATAAGTTACACAAACAAGTGCGATTTTTGTCAGAAAGTTAACGGGATGATTTCTAACGTTCAGTTGGGGCGGACCACGCGCAGTAAACATTCGCAGACATGATAAATGGTCAGTCAGTGAGGTTCGACTAATCCGCTTGAGCCAGACGCGAAAAATGAAGAGGCTCGCATTCTCGATTGGCAGAACTTTTATGTAGGTGCTCTCAGACACCGGCAACTACTGCCCAGGTACCCTTTACCGAATAACAAACGATCCATCAGCCCGCTGTGCCTGTCGGCTCTAGTTCTGACTGTGAACAGTGGACAACACAAGTGACATGAACCTGCCCAGGAGAGGGAGCCAGTTTCAAGACTACCTACCTTTATCAATTGTCAACAGCATTATTACTTTGAAATACCTGGTCATTATGAGCGAACGTTAACAGCGTTAAATGCTCTTGCATCATCATCATCATAGACAGCAATACATCAGTGGTTCACACTAATGCTTAAATGCCACACAACCATGAAGAAACAGCAAACCCTATATAGAAAGAGAGAAGGAAAAAGATGGGGACGAGAAGGGACCTAACTACTGAAAATGACTACGTCCATATTCAAACATTCAACATCAAGGTGCCTACACCTTGCAAACAAACAACCGAGCTGCAAGTTCTTGCAATAAATCTCTATTGTTCAGGTCACTGATGGGAAGTTTCAGAAGGACCACCTCATCCTTTCCAACTAGTTAGGAAGCGACTCATACGAAGACTGAATCACGATCACCTTGTAACGTGGAATATCCGTCATCACAGAATCGCTAGCCCTTGAGGCTCCCAACCTATAATTCTTCATTCAATTTAATGTGACAAAACAGTGACTTATCAGCTCAAATTCCACACCCCAGTAGATCGCCAAATTTTAGTCACTGGCAGTTAGCAAGCTGAGTCTGATGGAACTGTGACAAATCGAGTGAACTGTTGACCAGATAAATGAACAATATCTGACGACAGGCACGCAATTGATCGATACCAAAAGGAAATCAACGCTAACGAACAAATGCTTAATTCATTCCGAGTAACTGGGTATTATACAGGGCAAGCGTGAAAGTGCAGCGGATTCTGAGCCTGTTAACCTTCTCTATTTTCAAGATTAGCGTTTTGGTGCAACCGAGAGAAACTGGCAAGTTTAAAACAAAGTAATAGCAGAACGAATACAGACTGAACGGGTTATTCAGGAAGCACAAATTTCCCATAAATCACAGAACATGTTGCATGTCGATTTGGATCTTGCATGGTAGTCACAGGCAGCACCTACGTCGATGGAACAGAAAGTGTTTGAAACCCAAACCACAAAGTTCATGTTGAAGTAGCTCAGAGGTACACTTGCACACCTGCCGATGGATGAAATTTAGATATGAAAAGCCGTCACGTCCCACATAGCACTCATCGCTCAAGGGGTCAAAATCTTAACGTGCTATCATCGTTTACTATAGAGACGAATGTTCACAATACATAGATTCTAAAATACAGTAAGTCTTTACGGACGAGCCAGTGGCAGCTAATCAAATGCGTTCAAAAAAGTTGGTTGTCACATTGCACACTGTAAGTCTGGTTAGGAACACCACTCAAGTTGTTGTTCGAGCCACACGTCTTCATTCCACCTAACATATTGCTTGCGTTTTGATTCTCCTCTCATCTTCGTGAAAGACGAATGTGTGATATGAAATTACACTAAGTTTTCCCCAGGCTATGATGAGTTAAAGAGGTTCACAGTAGAGACCGACTATTTTCCTTCTTGAGCTCATGACAGTGTAAAATGGTCGTCAAGTTACGAGAACGAACAGGTTAAAGTACGAACATTAACCGCCTTTCAGCCTGTACCAGAAAGGGAACGAGAAATTAAGGAACCTTCGGGGACGTTAGTTATCAACTGCTCGATGTGAAACAACTCTGCGAGGATAACCTTACTTTCTACCCACCCAGCTCACTTTATCATGTGACCAATCCAGTGGAAACGAGGGGTAATGTTCAATTCCCGATCAGACACAAGGGTGTACTGACCAATCGGAGTGACAGTTGATGTGCCTATCACCCACTATCACCGTCTATAAACCGCTATCCGACGAACGCTCTCTTATATTCGTGTTTTCAGCTAAATAGAAGCATTTTCACTACCCGTCAATGTAACTACTGTCTACGACTGAATATCGTCAGCAATGAAAGAATGAATCGAGATGAATGTTCAGCAACCATCAGAACAGAAGGTCTTAAACCTAGAATTTTATCCCCCCCCCGATGGTCTTCAGTATTATGGACGTGCAAACTCACAAGATACCCTGCAATCGGTATTTCGAATGTAGACAGTACAAAGCCCACCATCTGAGGTGTAAATAAAAATGTTCTTCAATGTACTTACTTCGCTGTATGAATGCAATGCACCTAGTTCTCATAACAGTTTTTTTCTCAAAAGACAGCATAACATTATAGAATTACGGGTTCATAGTCGCACACAGCCAGGTCAACGTGATAACCAGCCAGTCTAACAGAAATAAACATCGGGAATCAGGATCATGAGAAGTGCCACATTGACTGACTAATCCACGTTTATTTACGCTAGTGTGAACTACTGAGACGACAGGGTGCAAGTCTGACAAGACATGAGATCTATGCATCTACACTAACACGGTTAGCCTACTGAGTTGACAATATCTGAAGTGATTGACCGAAGGAAGTGTAAAATCAAAGAATTCCTCCTAAACCCGCGCAAAAAACGTCGACCATCTTGAGCGCATCGAAAGGTATTTCCAATGTGTCACATTCGGACTTTAATCACTCGACAGGATTGTCCGATAAGTTTCCCAATTTTGTATCGACTAGCAACAGTGTATTGACTATAGTCGCCCATTGTGTTTCTTTTAATTACAACTAGAAATCAGTTGAAGCGACCAGCTGTTTGGAATCAAATGAGTTAGAAGTAATAAAGGTCAGTATTAAATCTTTGTTGTTTGAAAGTATTTACCTCGCAGAAATGGCTATTTGAATATCTAGGGGATGAAACAGTTCTCGACCAAGGGCATATAGATACGACGGAGCGTGACTACCCAAGTTGGTCAAAAACAGATTGACCAACCCAGCTGGAATCAATTCCCAACGTGGCATCCACACAACTGGCCCATTCGATAGGGAGCGATGGGATAAATCACTAGATGTTACAACCGGATCATTGATGGGTAAGATTTTCGCTGGACCGTCCAACCAATCTGGTGAAGAGTTACATGGATCGGCAGTTGGAAGAACAGTGAAAGGGGGTGGAGCGTTGTCTGACATCTTCAACGGGAGCGGGGACAACTTGTATTGGGGGAAACAGACGTAGGTCTAAGGGAGAAGAATGCAAGATTTTTTGAGAACGTTTATTCTAAACACCGACATAATGATGTTCAAAAGACACTAAAATACACTCAGCTGAAGACTCATGGGCGATCAACTGACCAGGAAAAAAAGGGTATCAAGCATGATAGTAACAATGGTAAGCCACAGTTGTCCAGTTGCCCGTGATGAGTTAGTCAAAATAGTCTATTGAGGACTAACGTATTGATCATATAAGTGGAAAACATGGAACTGCGCAAACTGAGGCACACGCTACTGACTATGATCCTACAAAGGTCATAATGATGGGTTCAAAACAAGTTTAAACGTGCGGAGAATAGTCAGAACTACTCGAGGTTGAGCAATAAAGAAATGATCGAAAACTGGCAAGACAAATCAAGGATCACTGGAAACAACAAAAGAAACCAAGGTGGATTGAAAACTGAACAACCACGGACAAATTAAACCCGAAGGCAAACACCATAAGCTCTATACAAACTGAATGTTAACCCATTTTTGTTAATAACCAGTACACTTGTACAAGCACAATGCTACTCGGGTCAGTCAAAATATTCAGAACTACGTTTACTACTCATCAGTAGGCAAACGATGCTAGAAAAAAATATACAGATCAGGAACAAGCCGAATGCTGTCCCCCATCATTCTCAGCACATTCTGAAACATTAACACAAGACCGCCCGTTCAAATCCAGCCGTAGCTATTTCAAAACAAGCTGGATTTTACCAACATTCTCTATTAACAGTCAGCAGGCTCCAAATATGTCCACAGAACACGACCGGCTGTGGACACCTTGGAGAAGGAAGTAATGTCCAAAAGAGTTGATGAAGCCGCTCAGCACTATGGGTGATCGCTCGATGGGAAGATGGAGTGCATTAAGAAGGACGGTATAACAATAACATGAGTTGCAACACAAGTGATAAAAAATCACGCTTCTGGCGACTTAGAAACACGAATCATCTACATATTTCCGAGACAAACAGGTATCATGTTCCCAGTAAACATTTACTGAACTAATCTACAGTACAATTGACTCAGTTGCAACTACACGCGTTAGGTCTGGGTTCTGATTATGAAATAGCATCACACAAGCCTAATCGCATCTGTATTGAAGACCAGTTCGACGATCTGGTTGATAATTGACCTGATATTCGACCAACTAGTGCTGACAACCTAGGTCGGTTAAAGACCGAGAGAGCTTATAGGTTTATCACGACTCCGACTAACAGTCAGTGTGCTATGACGAAGCAACATCTGTCAATCGTTAAGTCAAAAAATTTAACCATACTTAGGCCAGATAAGGGGTCTAGACAAAGATGCGCATGTACAGAAGACGTTATGAACAGCGGATGACCAAACGAAGTTTCACCGAATAGAGAGAGTGGGTAATGTTACCGAAATTGAGGACCGCATAGGACGACATCTTCAGCTGCTCTTACAGTTGACGAACCAACGTATAAATCTCTTAAGTCGTGTGGATGGTCAACATCCCAACTTTACGGCCTGCCGAAGACACACAAGTCCGGGATGTCCCTTAGGCCAATTTTGTCAATGACAAACTGCCCTTGCCATAAGCTGGCACGCCGGCTGGTCGCTACTCTAAGTTCACTAAAACAGAGATTTCAGACACATCATTAAAGATTCTTTTGAATTGGTCTGTGACTTGAACTAAATCATACTTTCTAACGAGCTGATGTGCTCTGTAAACGTTCAGCTACCGCTCGTAAATGTTCCGCTACAGGAAACGGTTGACTATATTTGTCAGCTTGTAGAAATGAGTCACACTTCGCTGCCATTTTCGACCGATATATTGAGGGAAATATTAATATTCAGTTGATCTAAACGGGCGATGGATAAACTGTTGCAACGTCTAAATAAATGTCATCCTAACCTGAAAGTTACTTGTGAACTTGAGGCCAACAACTGCCAGCCATTTCTAGATATTCTCATAAGTCGTCGGGAAGATGGCTCGGTTGGAGGAACTATATACAGGAAACCCACGTGGTCCGGTCAATACTTAAACTACAGCAGTTTCACATCGTCCCAAAATAAACGAACACTAGTGAAGTACTCTGTCCACATAAGCAAGGCGAATCTGCATGCACGAAAGCCTTGCAGAAGAATTAGACCTGATTACTTCTGCTCCACGACCAAACAGTCACTTTCTGAAGGTTCATAGATAGGCACAGTAGACAAAAGGTGGCACCCGAAAAGGTTGTCACTGTACAGGAACGAAAGGTCTACATGGAGCTGCCTTTTAAGGGTGATTGTATCAGGCATCAAACAACACAGTGATTGAGAAATTCAACTAGGCGAACGTCCAAGGCAACTGAACTCCGTGTAATCGCTCGGACTCAGTTACCAGTGCCTTCAATCAAAGATCAGCCTATTGGTGCCATTTCACATTGTTGACCAATTTGTATACAGCTGCGGAGAAGGTTACATTGCCAGAACCGAGAGATGCTTTGGCTCCAGGATGAAGAATTCGCCTAAACGGGTGCACTAGTGGGTATCACCGGAGAACGGTAATGTTGATGAAACGCGTAAACAGCCAATTTCCTCAGTCGCTAAACATGTCTTGACCACTGGCCACGCCACCGACTCACCTTGTGCGTTCCAGATCCTGCTATGTCATTCTAACCCAAGGTCCTTACGGTTTTCTGGAGCAGTCACAATCGATCGATTCAAGCTAGCTTTCTGTGTTCAGAAACAAATGTTCGTGAACTTGACCCTTCCCTGAACTTAATGACCTATCTCAACTTGCTTATTGATTAACCACCCTTCTAGTTGGCTGCTATAAAAAGATCACTCATGTTATTGTAAATTTGGTAGTGGCGAGTCAATGTGAAATGCTTCCGTCTTCCAGTTTCCGTGTTCTAACCGTTTTGTTCCAACTGTTCAAGGGAACCAATTGCTTCGAACAACCGGAACGTCTGATTCCTATTGATACCGAACAGCTTTTGCATAATAACGTGCTTTAACAGGTTGCCTGATAGAAAAATAACTAATACATGGCTCACTCTACGGAAACTTCGATTTTCGTTCGGGAAGATGAACTGAGCTGATCAAAAAACGGTGTAGCAGATGAGCTTGTTGATGATACACACCATAGATGAGAAGTGGTAATCTTCCATTATTTTAAGACGTCCGATAACACGAAGTTCTTAAACAAACAAGAACTATTAATTCACCATCATGATCTTGGCAAGAGCATCAAGCATAGCTGGGCTCCGATAACTCCATTCTCGTTTCAAGATAATCTTAAACTCAGCCGCAATGCCACATATCCCGGCATGTTAGCAAACCGTCCGGATGGGTACGCTCCAGAAGCTTTTAGTCGGGATTAGGTGCGGACTACAAACTAGCTAGCTGAACACACGCAATTCGAAATGCACAAGCCACACTGTCGTTACAGTCGAGCTGATACATTGGAAAATGATTCGTCATCACGTAGGATGTGATAAAGCACTGATCTAAGACTACGAACTTTGTTCGTTATCTAATGTAACCAGTGATCTCATGTCTGTAGTTGTGTACAAAGTAAACCATCACTGACTGCCCACTAGTGGATTTACTACCGCAACATATAATCCACCTTCGCAAACCAGGACCGTGCAGCTTGAAGTTCCCACTGAAGTATTTACACGGCATCTGGGCTGAGTTTCCTTGCGTTTACATTCCGATGTCCTGTTATATCGCGGAACGACAGAGTGGATGCAATTAAGCTCGAACGATTCATCCGACGCAGTGATAGTTTGGGGTATGTGACATCCCCAACATGTCCTTTACAAAGTGATTTCATCTAACGCCCTGACTGCCACATATGACCATTTCATTCGACTTGCTCTGCGTCTGACTACCATGCATGATCGTCTCATCTGGCTTGCTTCACGTCCTGTCGGTCATGTGTGGCGATCGTTCTGTCCTACATATCCAGAGCCTCTGTGGTCTAATTTTGACTCGTTCTTCCCATAAACAGTGTTGCTGCGCCTCTTCCATTTCTCGGTTTCGGGTCAAACGGTTGGGTGCGGACGACTAAATAAATACACATTTACCGGTATACAAAATAGTTCGGCGGAATGCCTTGATTTCGTTCTCTGGATGAGTAACGTCCAACTGATCTTCGACATAACTGATCAAACCTAACAACATTCAGTCTGCATATGAGTAATTTGGGAAAACAGCTGGTGGAACATCTAACCGTACAAGAAGGTCATTCAAGCTCAAAGCAAAAAATTATTAAAAAAGCAAGTGACGACCACGAGTAAATAACAGCACGCCCTTACTTATTTAGAGATAACTAGTGCAATGACGTTTAGTCGTGTCACCGAATTGAACACAACCGTTTTGATTACCGTAGCCAACCATTACAGTCACGAAAAATAGTACATAACAGAGTTAAAAATTACTTAAGCAATAGGAACAAGATAGTTGGGGCATACAGTAACGTGAGTAGTCACGACAGTACAGTCCAGCAGAAACCGTCTTACTAAACACCTAACCAAACAGTTCAGACTTACGGCCTACTTTTACCTTTCGTGCTGTGTTGTCACGAAACGCCATCCTCACGTCCACTTCCATCTTCCGTGTTTCAGAAAGCAGCGCTCAGAGAAGCGGACAAACCGTACGCATGAACAACCCACAGAAAATCCACCATTAATCAATAAACATTGAAAAACTTATATCTAATTTTCCCAAAAAAACGGGTGACGTCCAAATTCAGTTCAGTCGTCCAAAATCGTACACGGACAACGCTGCAACAATCGTGGAACATAGGAATGTTAACACGGACTGTGAACTCGTGACTGTCCACCAGCTGTAATCTTCGGGCTTACCACCTATACAGATTGAGCAAAGAAAAGTCCCGCCTGGTAACCTGAACGTCCTAAGCGATGCAGCGCAGAAATCAACACTGTGTTACCTTGTCATGACACAGTACGTCTATCCCCATGCTGACACATTTAGTACGTTTGTGTTTCGTAGGTTTCTACTATTAACAAAATATAAAAACATACGACCTCCCAAGAACGTACACCCACATGAGATAGCTTCGGAAATTCCACTCACCGGTATTGTAAAGTGTTTGGCAGCAAGCAGTACGCTGTGTGTACCAATGGGCGCCTTCATTGTTCCGTCGGGATATACGACATTGCATCCAATAATTACCTTAGAAAATATTCCAGCAACTGATAAAAAAAACAATAAAACAAACTTTATTGACCCGAGACATGAGACCAAAGGCGTGGCTGTCAGGCACGAGGATCACATTGATTCCCTCTTTGGACAAATCCTCCGCAAATTTGTGACCCTAGAAAAAACAAGCTAAACCACAAACATTTATATTACCAAATTATCAGGATAGCCCTCACAGACAATCACTTTAAACATACGTTTCTTCTCGGCAGCGCGCTAAACAAAGCAAAATGAAAATATGCGTTTGTATAGAGGTGATAAGATCTACTCTAAGAAATTGATAGACTGCTTGAGAGAAGCCTCGGGTGAGAATAAGCTCGTCTGAGTGAATCAAGTCCAATGACAGATCAGATACGTTCTCTGAGCAGGCGTTAATATCAACTAGAAACTCATCCAGAGCGCTTAAAACTCCATCCAAAAGATCACTCTTTACTACCAACTCATAAGTGGTGTCACCGGATGCAAATAACCTATTCTGAAAACGGCGGGTTAAAGGTTAAAAAAGTAGGCAAACTGTAGAGTTTTCCTCAAAGTCCGCGTTCCCACCAAGAAGCACTCTGACACAATGAACAAATATAACTACAATTTTACTTCAAAGCCTCTTCGCGGGCGATTTTGAGTATTCTCAAACAGACATGTAAAGTCGGCGTCGAATCACCAACAGAGCTCTCGTACATTTTAGCTTTCTGATGGACCAGAGTAACCAGACACCTTGGGAAGATAAGGCTAAAGTGATACATTGTAAAACTTACTTTAAGTCATGCCACGGCTGTGTTTCGATTAGATTTCGCAGCGACTCTATGGTATTCCGTACAATTTTGAAGGAGGACTCTCTGAAGTGTTTCTGAGAGTGAAGTTAAGAGCATACTTCGTAGTCTTTGGGATCTTCAAATCGCTATTTGGCAAAGTCATTACGGTGCAGCAACACGTAGTGAACGGTAATAAGATGCTAAAACGAACGAGAAGAAGCAAAAGTAGTTGGACTATTGGTATGGATACAACAATCAAGATGAAGCGTCAACACGATTAGATATGCTAACATTTTGAAGAAAAAAACACTCAAGTGATCACTGAAGATGCCACTTTTAAGCAAGGTGGCGGTGCTTATATGCATAGGAACTACTGGGTATCACTGGAATGGATGAAGATAATACCGACAGAAGCATTCATGCCAAGCAGGCCAATAGACACATGTGTGACGAACCATAGCTCCATGGTCTTCCAAGCTCTGGTCTGGAACGCATTATCCTAATTCAGGGAAAACGATAGTGGTTCGGGCCCACTGTTATCCACAACTGGCGACATCCGTTTAAAATCAGCCTATCACACCGACCGAAGCCAAAGAGATCTGTGCATAACTTTCATCACAGGTGGTTTACGTTGCACCACTTGCGATTTCGCACTTCCCAAAAAAGGAACACCACGAGGCATGAGTGGAGGCCTCTGTTGGCCACCCGGCAATGCTGGTTAGCTAGTCGGTAGGGTAGTAGGGAACTGAAACACTTACCTCTTGGGAACAAAAATAGAGACTCCAATAGTAAGCTCAAAGCTGAGAAGGAGTTCATGGTATTGCACTCTACATAGGATCAGGAGAAAGTGCAGTTGGATGGAAAAACCAACCGAAGTATCACCATACAATGAGTCAAACAAAACTGAAAAAACTGAAAGTAGGAGGCCAGCATAACTCGGTTTTCTGACGACGATGGCGGTTGTTGGGTTGTCTAAACGATAAAACAGAAATAACTGGCGAGACTTATTTGCACCCAACTTACTCGTCGATTTTTCGCTCGTCCGTACAGCAGCTGCTTCGAAATCCGTCTGTTCCTCATCACACGGGCGTGCCCCATCCAACGAATCTGACTGGGGATCTGTCTGGCTTGAATTCTCTCCATGTCTGCACATTGAAGTAGCTCAGTGTTCGGAACCATGTCAGACCAGCGAATACCCAACATGCGCCTTAGACATCGCTCATGGAAGCGACTCAGATCACACAAATTCCGCTGATACAAAGTCAAAGTTTCACTGTCGCACGGCAGCGACAAAGACACCACTGGGTGGTTAACAAGCAGGTTGGTTTTCGTTTTCATGTTGTGGCTCTTCCAGACACGTATTTCAAAACGTCTGAAAGCAGGGTTAACCTTCGCCACACGAGCTCATAACGCGCGGTCCACGGGCAGCTCTTAGAACAGATTGTAACCCGAGTAGCAGCCAATCACACTGTCTCCCTTGAAGCGGATTCCAGGTGTAGGTACAGCATTTACGCCCTGGGAAGGTTGAAAGGAAGATGTCTTAACTGTACTGACATCCAAACGGAAGTTAGATGGTGCAGTCACCAACGTCGTAGCCAATCACCGAAGTCCACATTCGTTGTGTGCAAATGGCGCAATATCACCTGCAAACAAAATGCGTGTCGTCAAACTGCGTAGCCGACTTGGACAGCCGAAAAGTCAAGTGTTCAGCAAGCAGCTACCTGTGCAGATTTCAACTTTAACACCGTCATCAGTTCTGAAGAACTGTTAGCACTGCGGTCACTTTTAAATTAAACAGAGATGGAGCTAATACACAGCTTTGTTTCACACCAGCGACAATTTCAAAATCAACAAACGTCCATCCACACGACTGCACCTTCGGCTTCATATGCACAAAAACATCCTCACTAAGTTGACTAACCTACATGGACATCCAAACTTTCCAAGCACCGGTCACTATGTCCCATATATCACGGAATCAAATGCCCCAACGAGGACATACATCATTCACGGTACTTCCCTAGGATCTGTTGAGCAGTAACGCGAGTCGACCGAAATCCACACTGCGCCTTGGAAACATTGATATCCAAAACATCCTGATTGAGTTGGCACAACACGATTCTTAGCAGGAACTTTCTGGCGTAGCTCAGTGGGCTGATACCCCGGTAACTGTCGGTATTTTGTTTGCTACGATTAGAGCATCGTTGAATTCGAGAGGGACAAATTCAAGCTTCCAGATGGAGTGGAGGAACCGAAGCAAAGCACTTTCAAAGTGGGTGACTAAGCTTCAAGTTCTTCTGACAACCCATCTTCATCTGCAGCTTTTTCGTTTCGCAGTTGTCCAACAACCCTATGCAACTCTGCTTAATATGGAACGAAAACTAGTGAAGCTTTGACATTTAGCTGAGGTAGGCTATTCACGGTCAGCCGGTTAGTGGTGCCCGGTGGTTTTAGTAGGTTACCAAATTGCTTGCTCCAGGCGTTCACGTCCACTGATTGAGTGCACGAAACAGCCGACTTCATCGATCAGCACCTTATTGGACTGAACGAATGGGTAGAAAGCCGCCTAAGCGAATCGTAGAACACCTTGTGTAGTCGACGTAGTCCTGCATCAACTCAACCTGTTTTTTCTACGTCATCCCTGTTTCTGCAGGATCGTTCGGCGAATTGACGTTGTAAACTCCGAAATGTGGCTTCCTCGTCTCCATTACTTAGGTCCATGATGGAAGGAATAAACGCTTAATTCTTTCATGTCAAGCTCGAGATAACTGCAACGTTATAGTAAAACCCGTCTGGAAGTTATTAGCGATGGACACGGATTGGTTTGATGGCTGGACCCGTGATTTATTCTTTGGGGTGCTGGTACATACCATTAAAGGTAGTGGATACGGCAACGCCCTCAGATGGGCAGCAAATGCACGGAGAAGCGCCGTCCTCGTCTTTGAGTTCGTTAGCCTCCTCACATCCCGTTTTCGTCAACATCCCGATGACATGCAACAAACAGGCTTGTGAACTTGAGCAAATAACCTGGTCATGCCAGCCTATGACTCAAGACACATCCAGCTTCCCGTGTCGCCCGTGTGACAAATACTTCGTGAATGTCGCACGCTCAGGTACTGATATCGTTCACACCCAGCTGGAATCAGGTGGTTGTGACATTCAGCTCTTCAGCAGCACCTAAGCGAAGTCATTACCACAATCACAGACGGCGACATATCAGTGTGAAACCAATGACGCCTAACGGCTACACAACCATGAAGAAGAAAAAAGCAAACCGTGTATAGGAAGAGAGAAGGAAGAAAACGGGACGCGAAGAGGCCTAACTATTACAGACAGCTACATCTATATTCAAATATTTAACATCAAGGTGCCTACACATTGCAAACAAACAACCGAGATGTGAGTGAAAGTAAGGTGTCATCAACAAGACAGCTAACTTAAGGCTTTCACTGTCCCGCGTCAAGAAACGCACTCGCTTCACAGACAACTCGGCCAAACAACGAAAACACTCATGCCACGGAACTCGGTTAGCCACCATCTCAACGAACGCCCCTAACCACCGACAGTGAAAGTCGTCAAAACCCTCGCCTCCTCGTTGCCCACTAGTTGGTGCCACCCGATACGAGCGGTCAAACGCAAACATCGGTCGTCGAATACCTCAAGACAGTTCACGTCCTTTAACCTGAGCGGCCACGTTTCTCTACCGTAAGATGATACAGTCCCCACTGTCGTCTTGTACACGCGTTCCTTACGCCTCGGGGAGACATCTCTTTGTTGCCAGAGGTGACTCAGATTAGCAAACACCGCTACAGCCATAGAGATACACATTCCCACTTCATTCCCTACACCTCCACCGCTGGTCAACAATCTCCATGGCTTCATCACATTACATTAAATCTGCGTAATCGCAGCAATCTTGAAGGAGCAGTTCGCATTTGGAAGCTGAAAAGCGCATTCCGAAGCATTTAACAGGGCGCAAAATAGCCTCTAGCGTTGTTTATGCTGCTTGGAAAGTGTCAAACAACAACACCTCATCGTCAACATAAGCAAGATCAGTCAGTCTTCCACCAGGTGGGAGGTCCACGCCAGCATCTTGTGACTGCCAAAGACAACTCTTCATCATATCATCTATCACACAAATATAAACAAAAATTATGAAAGTGGACAGCATTTACGTACGCCGCTCATGGTGATGAAACTGTCAGACAGTTCATCGTAAACCCTAACCTGAGCTGAAAAGCGGAATAAAGCGCCAACAGTAGGTTAACACAGTTGGTCGGTACACACCTGCGTTTAACCGATCCCAAAACGGTGGATCAATCCACTGAATCGAACGCACCATTTTGGTAGAGAAACACGGCAATCGTTGGCCGAGAGTACGCATGACGTCGCTCCAGAATTTGACGAACAGTAAAAGCGTGATCGACACAACAC
>QNGE01002853.1:54479-101050 GCA_008508345.1 Paragonimus westermani | reverse complement strand
TATTCAGTTACCTGTCTGAATCAGTGATCAGCTGATGACCCTAAACGGAGATTTGATGCATATATTCGCATTGAAACTCTGCGTAGTATTCACCGTCTGTTGCCAATAACAGGAAGCCATTGCTTT
Organism: Paragonimus westermani; assembly: GCA_008508345.1. Lineage (NCBI taxonomy): Eukaryota > Metazoa > Platyhelminthes > Trematoda > Plagiorchiida > Troglotrematidae > Paragonimus > Paragonimus westermani. The sequence goes on along the minus strand of QNGE01002853.1, from coordinate 100,924 downwards.
CAAAGGTGAGTCCTGTGGAGTGCCCACTTTCGGGTACTACTTTTTTCAGCCTGTAACCTTGCCTTACCTAATTACCCTTTATGTTTCTGCAACATTCACTATGGGAACAAATCTACTTCACGCCAAAACTTTCGGTTTACGTTATCCTGATGCTACCCAGTCTGATGATGTAAATGGGCGTTGCTTGACTTTGCCAACCTGAAAACTCCTATCGATTGTTGCATATTAGTAACATTCTGTCGGAAACCTCACAAGTCACGCCATAGTTTTGATCATCACATACGAACTATCCAAGCAGGTGTGTTTGTTTTCCTTCGTTAACACTCAAACACGCGTTGTAAAAATACCTGCTTTGCTTAGCATCATCAAACCGTCATCGGCATAGCAAAACAAAATTCTACGCACACTAGAAAGTGGGAGCAAAGTGCAAAGCCATCTTAATTTCGTCCGTCTGTTTAGAGAGCACCGAGCTGAAGATACGTTTAATGGGTGTTACCTAAAGAGGACATCTCAGCAACCTTTGAGGCAACTGACAGTTGCTTCAAAACGTCAGTGACTGACATTCAAACATCCTGTAACCGATATTTTGGCGAGAGGCGAAGAGAATTCGAAGCTGACCAGATACTTGTCTAAGGTAGAGCCAGGTTCTTTCAATGTGCTAACTAGCTGAGGGCATCTTGGTTAAGATGGCCTGTGCACAGATTAAGAGGCTCAGGAGGTTGAGCTGAAAACCCTCTCAGAGTACAGTTCAGGAACAATTTACCGATATGGCTGAACATAGCACGGTTAACACAAATTAGATGAACAATAAGCTCCTGAAACAATCGCCGTGTGTTCTCATATGTGGCAAAACAGAATGGTATAACCAGGTTGCTTTGTGTTTTGAAATACTCCTCTGAAATAACATCAGATGTCCAAGTTGATAACATACAGTCAAATTGTGCAACACCTAATCAAACAGTTCAACCCATCTGAAGCTGTATGTCAGTAAAACATACTCAGATCTGTTCACAGAAGAACAATGCTCTTAAGAGTGGCACTGAGTCGAACAGGAAGTGGGGCTGTTTATTCAAAAGGTTGACAGCCTGAAGTCACGCTGAGAATAATCGTTCTGAACAAGTCCAAACACAATCGAGACATGTCATGTGGGGAAGGTTTTAGGATGCACATGCTGAAGCTCCGCCATTGCTAATTTTAGCTCAGGTGGTTAAGCTACTGCAAATTACAATCCGATATAGACTTCATCCGCCTATGCTAACAGGGTGAGAGCAGGTACCACACAGAATGTGAACGTGTAACGAAAAGAAAATAAACTTAGATACTCAGATAGTTCATTTCTACTGGTCGACACGATAGCTTGAGCAGTAGGATCCCGACAGAATACTAGTGAGGTGACGTAATCGGCGAGCGCTTGCAGGTTAGCGAGGCCATACACCGCTCACGTACACTGACTCAGGACTGAGCAGTAGTAGTAGAGCGTGGAATAAAGTTGGATTATGATAGCACGCGACACAGCAATACGAGATTCAATATAGCAAGAACAGGGGAACAGCCGCAAAGAGTGGGATTCGGACCTGAGTACACAACAGGAATCGGGCGCAGCTCCGCGCGCAACAACAAGACGTGGAAATGATTCGCAGTCTTTCGGATAACCATGCCGAATGGAATTCGGAAGAGTGTATGCATGCATCAGGTTTCATTAAGCATCATCCGTTGACGACATATTTCGAAATGATGTTACACTCTGCACGAACCGCGCTACGTCATCCTGTGAGTAACACAGACAAGCTAGCACGTGTCACTGGAGGCATTTGTCTTCAATACGACTGGGCTGCAGATAATTGGACGAACAAAGCCTGTGGAAGTACAGAATGGAAACAGCTGTAGCCTGTCAGTGTTACATGGGGGTGCTAATTAATACCGAACAAGTATTCCTAATGACAAAATAATGAAGTTGCTTTATAAATATGAACTGTATGTTGCCACCGTGTGACGAATGCGTATCAATTCATCCTCAGGATACCAAAATGGAGGCTGGTGTATGATGGATCAGCAGTATGAGTTACCGATTACACTGTTTACCTGTTCGCTACTGTTTTGTTACTTCACAGTTGTAATATTTTCTTATTCTCAGCATATTACGGTAGCGACAAAATTACGAATAGTGGCGTTCTGAGAATGGAAGCCAGAAAGGATGGCGTGCCAGTCGAATGTGGAAGGACTTAGGTTGAAGTTGTTAACCAGGCGCTGTATATACTCGTGATCGACTGTGATTAAAGCTTGAGATAAGTGACAATTCACGGAGTAGTCACCTTCGAAATATCATAGGTGAGATAAATTCCGCAAATTTCAAAACCCTTGCAAAAACAAAGGTCAGTGAATAGAATCGTCTGATTCTAAACAAATCGTTACCAGCGCTGGACATATCCATTGATTGGTTCAAACTCCATCGACCAAGGCGTTATGCCTTGCATTCAAATTTCCGAATACATTTTGGCTGATAACCCGCGACGCTCTAACTATATGCTAGTCAATCTCTTAACGAAAATTCACAACTATCGGAGTGGCTTTGTTTCTCAGTTGCTGGGACCAGCGCGTATGAGGAAAGAATCACATTCCGGTGCACATTTAAAAACGATCAGTCTGGTTGTGAGACAAGTAAATGACACTGATGTCTTGCAGGGGAAAACCAGCATAAGTGCGATATGGTATAAAGAGAATGATTCGCAGAATAGACAACAGTAACCTATAACAAACGATTGACTGAGGCAGTTGAATTGCACAATGATTGCAACATGTGTTTAGCTGATTTCCTCGAATCCTTCATATTGGGCGGATTGTTTATCGATCTCTCAAGTGATGACAGTGCAATTATTGATCCAGGTTGATGCTGCATTCACTCTATGGTTTTTAACTCGTCGTACCACCTGCATGCAAGTGATTGCATACTATTTGTCCCCTGGCGTAAAGATGAATAATTTTAGCAGTGATGTCTGACCAGCGCTAAAGATCGGCAGTTGAGGTGCAGTACACACAAGACAGGTGACCACATACTGACTACGGGTGGTCATCCTTGGTAAACAGGCCTCTTGCGAAAAAACACATTCTTAACAATACAGTTGGCCAGCATGGCAATGCCACTGGCAGTAAAGCAGCTTTACTCTAAAATGATTGTCAACGCAGCTATCGCCTAGTTATGCTGTCGTAAAAATTAAATTTAAGTGGTGAACAATCTTTTATTCTGCGCGTGGAATTGTAGTATAACAGTTCACTCTCTGTCGCAAAATCTGGACGTGCACTCCTGAAGCTTTAGAACGCAAAACGTCTCTGCGGCAACGACGTGACTAACAAGACGTGGTGTAACATAATGGCCCAATGTGAACGGTGACCAGCATGGGTACCTCGTTGGAACATGATCTGCAGCGGGAGGCTACGTAGTGAGATTGTGGTTATTTTCATTGCACGTCAATATAATTTGTGCTGATAAACAGATTGGGAATAACACAACGTTTCGAACAAGTTGTAATACTCTACGTTTCAACCACTTCGGGTGCCCTTCCTCAGGAGTGTTGTGCTCCTTGTGTTCATATACAAAAATATCAAAGTTCATTGTTTCCGTGAGAGAGGTGAAGAAAGAATAACCGTTAAAAAACAATACCGTCTTCAAGCTGCAATTCGTAGTTCCTCACTGTCGAAGAAATTCTCACGTTTATGGTTACTGCATATGGTTACGTCTACGTTGCGCATTAAAGTTGAGTGGGCGTTTTGGCGTTCTGCAACAGTTTGAAGGCACGGATCAAGTGTTTACACTCCTGGTTAGGTCACACCTTAAATTTCACGCTGTCGACGACCTGCATGGAACTTTCTACGAAAACGTTGATCTGTGCACAGAGTAATGCTAAACATTGCTAATGTGTTGTGAAGGATGGGTGAACGCAAAACAGACCCGGAAAATATCATGTAGATGTATTTTCCGATGAGACGGCGCTTGTGATGATCACATAGTCAGTGAAACTAGTCAAGAAAACACGTAACGGACCTTAGAAACTTTCCTGACTTTCTTTGTCTCGTTCTTATTATGAAATAATGTGCTTGAGATCAGGCTGATGGTGGTCAATTATAAAACATTATTTCTCACGTTTCAACCCTATCATTGTCAATGGCGTGCACATGTCCCCATGTTTTTGACTGAGCATGGAGACAGTGTTAACGTATTGTAACTAGACGGTAATAGAAGAAACGAACGAGTATGTCAGAGAGTCTTGTGAATGATTGCTAGCTGTAAATCACTCAATGCATCCAATGGACTTTAAATACCCCTGAGGGGGTTGAACTACATGGGTTATAACTTGGGAGGTACCTTTAGTAGACTGCACGCACAAGACGCTCCTGAGGATACTGCAATCTGGTGGCTACTTGAATGTTGTCGATTTTCCTGCGCAATGACAAGAAATAGTCATTTATTCAACGGTGAGGGGTGTGGAATATACTCAACGTCGGCGCTTCGGTGAATTGCCAAATGTGGTGTGTCACTCAGAAATATTGATACAAATAAGGTTAATGGAAATTCCATTTTTTATACTGTTCTTTAGGGAGCGAAAACAGTCTCTATTTAAATGACAGCCTAGATAAATATCTATCTTAATGGAGTACTTGACGAAAACACCTTGCAAATTGTAAAATCTTCGAACTATGTTGGTGTTTTACATTTATAATTGAACATTTATCTGACGAGTACCATGCTTCGGGTGCTAACGGACTGACAATCGAGCGATGCTGGCAAACGTGTCTACACATACCATGAGAGGCAGCATTTACGCATGTTTGGACACTCATAGTGAGCAGTAACAAGATAACGGTGAGCGAGTAGAAAACATCACGACTGCCCTGAAGCTTGTGGCTGGTTACCAACTGATGGGTTCCATGCTTGGTGGTTCCACGTCGGAGCACAATGATCAACAGTTGTGGCAAAATGGTCACAGCATTTCAATAAGACTTCTGTCAAAATGCCCTTCAGGAACGTCGTTCACTGGATGTCGGAGAAATTGAGCAGCGGAAACGTTGCATGTGGCATTTTCACCCCCAAATCATGTAGCAAGTGATGTTTTGTTACACATGTCTACAAAATGACTGGATTGTGATCTCGATCTTCCTGTTTAAAGAGGTTTCGTAGATCGTCTAAGTGAAAAATAACGTTGAGGTCAAAATAATGGAGCGTTAGAATTTAATTTATCTGGATCCAAGATTACTGATCAGTAATCTAAATATCACCTGGCAGGCCTAATGAAATCGCATATTCCGAACCGTCTCGACAGTTTCAACCCCGCAGTGATCGATCGTTATTAACAAAACAGTGATTGAGTTACCCATCGAGACGATCGAGTATTCTGGAGGTAATTCACAATTGTAGGTATTTGTGCACTCACATGTGATGATACGGTTGCGTCTAATGTGGGGCCAACGGCGCAGCGGTCAACATGATTGCCTAACGCAAGTGTATCAAGTTTCTGATCCCAGTTATATCGAAGGTCTACACTGGTGTTGATTCGTGACCAGAGTGAAAGGTGAGCCTGATCCTTCTTGGTGGATTAGGGCGACTCGGAATCCGGTCGTTGTGTTCTAATGTAATCCAGTGTGAATAATGTTCAGATGGAAAGTATCCAAATACACCACTGCCCATCAATAAAACATTACATGTGCAAATTATTTTCCGGATGTGATTCCAGTTATATGAATTTCAGAAGGCGCGATTTGTGATTCACCGGTTGAGGTGGGTATGGAAAGATACAACGATTCTCTCTTGTGTTTCCCAATTTTACTCCAAGACCTTTGTTGTATTAGAATTCTGGGAATTTTCGTAGCTAACGGGAAACCATAGCAACGTTGAAAACGTTTGATTCGATGAAGCGGGAAGGCATGCAGTGTGGTTTGTGGTTCAGTTTCAACACACGTTTTGTCTATCAGATCAGTCTGGGTATATAGTCTTCATAAGCATTCAAAATTAAACGACTTCAGAGGGTGGACGATTATGTCTGTGATATAATTTCAGCTGATGCTGAGAAAATTTCGATACTTACACACTTGCTGAGCATGCGTGGAACAGACACGTTTGAACAAAACAGTGGGGTTGATATTGACAAGAAAAACTATTTTTTTGCAGTATACTCAGTGACTGACGTTAGGCTGCGTTCCGTTGCAAACAGAGTGACAGGTCTATTGTTCTACGTTAGTTAGCTGAGCGAACTGACAAGACGTTTCTGTGCAATTAAACACGGGAAATTAAATACATCTGGTTGAGTTGAGAACTGACAGGTATGTTATGGAAAACAATGTGTAGCGAACAAGCTCGTTATCAGTGATAATTCATCAGAATAAATACATCATATTTATATCACACATTTCAAGGGAGGTATATTATGGCTTATGGCCGATTGTTTAACAGAGACAGTTTTGAGGGAGTTCAGACCTAGCAACTATCTCTAATTGGGTAGTTCTTCAATACTCGTGTTTTCGCAATTTCTACCACGAGAAAATTAATGCCCAACCACCTGGGAGCAATTATCTGAAGCTGCTTTGACTGGTGAAAGTTTGAACCGAGATTACTGAACGATGAAATCACTTTTGTTTACGACTCGGGTAGTGGTAGACTTTGTGTGTCATCGCACAATTGTTAACACGTTATATATGAGTGGCTTATTTACGCACAATCAGTGGTCCATCATACGCGTATCGCTGCTTACGCATCCGTATATCAAAGACGATATAATGGAAAGCACAAATACCAAATTATTTCGGGGTGAAACAAATGCATTTCCGTGTATTTTTCAGTGAGTTGAATGAACGAATCTGAGTAGGGAGTGTATGTTTCTAATACGAAGTACGCCATCTTCGAACTGATTATTAGAGAGTGAAATTCAAGGAAGTCTCTTGCACTGCCCTGTGCGTTGGACAGATTCTCATTCTATTCCGCATTATTACAACGCATGTGGGCTGCAAATACTGATGGACGTTTCTTTTGCTCACTACAAACCATGGGGATGATGGCTAACTGGCACCCATTGTTTAATAGTAACTTAAAATATATTCCGAAAATCATCTGTTCAAATGTGTTCTGGATCAGTGTAACCTGTGACACTGATGGTTTGCAAGTATAGATCTGGGAAACATTGAGCGTTACACTGAAACCAACTGTAAGTGCCGTTTTTCCGCTGTTTTGCTTGCTTCGCCAGAGTCCTGTAAAATGACATTCCAACTTCACCTTTTCGCAGTTAAGTAACGTTTTGCAAGCGATTTGTTTATCCACGCACACGATTTCTTCCATCTTGGTATCCTGTTCTAAAGTGATTTTTAATCGTATACTAATGACAACGCGAATTCCTTGTCCAAATTTTGTTCAAACTTTGACCTTCATCAACTGTTCAAGAAATCCAAAAAATGGCTTTGGACTGGAGATCAATAAATAAATGCAAGCTAAATGCACTTAGCTGTGCGTGGTACCCCACTGCCGATTGAATTATACATTTAAGGGCAGGGTGAGTGTCATCGGCCTATTAATATTAAGTTCTCACATGCGATCAAACACCCACTGGACCTTGAGTGGAATTTCATCCGGAAGTCCACTCCAGCTTGAAGCTTATGTCTACATGGCAGCCTGAAGTTCCAGGAATTTTCTACATGTGTACCGTGTTAACGTGCAATTGTAACTAAAGTGCGTGATATACTTCAACCAGGCACTCCTGAAATGTGCCACTCCCCAACGAACCCACGTTTAAAGCGACAAATTTCCGTTTGAACGCAAATAAAAAGATGTCTCACTGTAATGGAGGGTGTACAAGATACACCCTCCATTGTCACCAAGTGACACTGATCGACGAACCCGGTGGGAATCTTCGCGTTTGGTATAGTCACATCGTACAAACCTTGCATGCCATGTGAGAGGCACATCGTTGGTTATGCTATTTGACTCAAGAAATGATTCGGTTTGTCGCTTAACGGTAAGCAAGGACAAACATAAACCAATCAGTTCTTCTAAGGTTTCAACAAAGTGACTTTTACGAAGAGAGAGTGCGGGTGGGTACAAAAAATGGCAAAAAATTTCTGCGATCAGTTGTGCAAAACAAGCCATTAGATATTACATGGTAATTCGACTCAGCAATAAGTTCGACTCCTGTTATGTGCGGAGTAATTTGGGGACTTCCGCGACATTCGCTTAAAGAATATTGTTAGTTGTTAATTTATCTCTGGTCAACTTGAATAAGGGCAGTTAGTTGGGGCTGACTTTTGTTTGAATGTCTGATGGGACGGTTGATATTGGGGCTGAGTGTGGTAAGATCAATTTTTCTAGATATCCGGCCTTACACAGTGTTGTATAAGGAGACACGTTTTCTTGGTCCTCTAATAAGTTTTATGGCTGGTATATAGCTGAATACCGTGACAGACTCAAATGTTCTATGCTACGGTACTCTTTCAACGGGCCCCTTTCCAGCGTCAGCACACTTTAAACTAGCTGGTTTTGGCAAATTCGATAGTCGTTAGCATATACGGGCGTTTCAACCGACAGTGGGCCCCATCATTCGGAGGGTACTGTTTCCGATCTGTTAGTCTTGTAGAGAATATGGTGCAGCCTGTTTTGCTGATTGTTCAACAACTTTCCATGGATCGTCAACCAGATCGTCAAGGTGCACTGTATGGATTTTTTTAAAAATCCGGTCCCCATGCCACTTCAGAAGGACATGTTTGAGTATGCCGACGGAACATTCTGCCTACTTGGTATACTGTACATGAACTGATGGTGACTGAACAGGTTAAGTAGTTTCGCGACGGCGGATTTACGCCAGACAGACCGACAGCGAACTGCGTGGTATTGTCAAACCGTGACAATTACAGCCGTGCATAAAGAATAAAATACGTGATTGATGATTCACATACTACCGAAACTCAGTTTTTTCTCTGTTATTCTATTCAACAAATGAAGAACCATCTTCTGGACCTATCCCACTCTCTCATACTCGTTTTCCAGTTGGTGTCCTTCGATATAGTGTTAGTTGAAGCAAACTGAGTCCGGTACAAATTTCTAGAGAAGGTGAGGTATTTTGCGTAGCAAAACTCGCTCAGTGGGATAACGGTCAAACAGAAAAGATTGGGGGCAATTTATTGGCAATATGTGTTGGGGAATGTTCACTGTCACGTTACAGTTTCCACTTGGTCTAGCGTACATGCAGTTTTAGAAAGCACAAGAGGAGAAGCTGGTGAGCTACACCTAGTGCCAGTGAGCCAAACCGGGAGCTTAACAAAAGTGGACATACTGCCAGCAGTGTACGTGAAAACTATGCATGCAAGCACTTCAGTTACTCCGTGCTAGTCTACTGATTTCATCCTGACGTAAATGGCTTGATAAAATTAATCATATGATGTATGTAGGTTATCGGTCGATGTGACATGTTACTGGTCCAACATGGGTGATATTTAGGTCTGAGTATTCGTGTCATTAAGAAGAGTTCCGTCAGGTTGCTTGTGTGCATCTTGTGGGCGTGTATTCTGTACTGGCATTGTGTATACTATGAGCCAAAGCGCCTGAGTTTTAACGGCTGTGGATAGATTCGACTATTACTAAGAAAAGTGACAACTGAATTTGACGTTGGAGAATCTGAGCAATAGTGCGAATAACGGTTGATCAAAACCTCAACTGAAACTCTGTCGGGGCTCTGGACGCCCCGGTGCGTCTTACTAAATGACATCTGGTAAATACACTTTCACAGATGCAGCTCTGCACGAATTCATCTCTTCATCCATTGTTGCCGCAACTCGCGGTGCGTGCACAACTAGGCTGTAAAACTACTTAGGCAATCCCTCCTCAATTTGTTTCGTTTTGGTACTAATTTCCAGTAATCGTACATTCGAATACAAATTTTTCGATAGGATTACTGAGTGAATAATTGAGTACGTTCTGTTTCATCTCTGTTTGAATCGGACAACCTAGAATTGCAACCATATTACCTGGTGATCCGAAAAATACCGCAAATACACAAATGTTATGAAGGTTAATCTTTTTGTTGCCATATATGTGCTCACGTTTGTTTCTACACCTGTATGCACATCCATGTAATGGATCAGATTAACCAATAACCACCATGATATAAGCGCTCACACTTCATGGTCACCAACGCAAGCTCACAGAACATCTCGTAATCAGATAAACCCTAAAATCCAGATAAGTTTGAGTAATCGTGATAGCAAGGCACCGATTGCATATATCAGTGCGTTACAAGATACCACAATCTGCTGTCAACGTTTAGTCAGCTTCACATTGCTGATTGCCCAGATTAACATGTCCCGTTGAGTGACGGAATACTGCACTAGTGACACAATCGTTCCCTCTTCTGCAAACAAGTTTGACTGTTTCTTTGCTACGAATGCTTATGTTAAAGAATCATGTCATCTTTGAGCCGGCTTCGGGTGAAAACACGGTTGGATTACCAATACACACACAGAATACACATCACCGAATCTATGCCTGAAGAATGATAATCTACGCGTGCTGTTAACTTTGCCCACAAGAAATTGTAGGAACCGTGACGATCTTACAAAACAACGTCAGTTTATCAAATATTCCGCATTATGTAAGACGATGGGCATATTTCGTTAACTCCACCCTCATAGAGGTCACCACAAAACCGAATTTGGATTGTGTGGTTCAGTTACGTGAAACTTCCATTTGGACATTTGTGTACAGGTTCTGCACGGCTATTTTAAATACATTATACCTGTCACTTATGGTTACTATACATACTTGTGCAGCAGATATAACAGTTCCATTCCAACAAAGAATGTCGGCTGCGAGAGACCACTGCGACCATTCTACGACAATGCCGTCAATAGTTTGATGATGTGAAGGAGGAGACTAACAATGGGGTTACCGGACCAGAATGCTGCTCGGAATGTTCATATTTAGTAAAATATCCGTCAGTTGATTTTCGTACGGAATGCTTGTTATATAGTTCCGCACTCAGTCGCTGATGATCAGTAACAAATCAACTGTCATTTACGTTGCGTTTGTACGTTTGGTTTGGGGAACTGTATCAACATGGCATTGAAATTATGCAGATGATGGTGATGCACATTTACATTGAAAAGTGAAACGGAAATTGCAATGCAAAACACGTGGCGTTCTGCATACCTACCGATGAATTTTCATCATATAGACATCACGCTATTAAATTGTCCGGTTGGTACTTCCACCTAAGAATTGTAAGTACCAGCGCGTCATTCGGTGCTATGTCAATTCTGTTTTCATCTCAGATGCCGTTAAATGCGCTGTGCAGTATTGCGCTGTTCATCTGCCATCTACAAAGAGCGGTGAATAAGAATCATCCTATGACACGACTTCTGGACGAAACGAGCCACACCTTGATGATAGGGTCTCAAATAAAGTGTGTTGACTCTAGCAAGTACTTCGGTATTCACATTTTTCTCTACATCCGCCATTCATTCAAAATGGACTCCGTACCTAACTTGTTTTAACGTACCACTGACAGTATAATTGAAGGCATACCTCATATTTGTGTTTATGCCAATGATAGTGATCACACAATACAATACTGGGTCACCTCTGCAGGATTTGAAAATGATTTGCAAAGGTTGTTACGCGCAGATTTTTTGCTCGAAACGAAAAATGATCGAGAATTCAGCCACGCGGTGTATGATGCGTTCGACTTGAGCAGTTCAATTTATACATACAGCCAACAGCAAACCACGCACACCAGTTTGCTGATTCTTAGGTTCGAGACGAAAGAGCCGACCTCCTTATCCGCATCAGCATGAGGACAATCGCTGGAAACGTACGTTAGTTCGCAGGGCGGCATTAGACAATTCTCACAGCACTGTGTGCTTTGTCACCTTTTGGTTGATTGGAGCCGATCGTATATCCCTGGGATGTTTCGTTGTATATTTCTATTGGCGTGAGCTGACACGTGCATCCGGGTGGTTAAGAACGTCATCCGGATATTCATCGCAGAATCCACTGACTACTCCAACTTGACCGGACTAATCTGACTATCAACCTTGGTGCATAGTTGTTTTGCTAAAACTTGACAATCTGATTTGCACTCTCGTCTGACATACGCTCAGTATTCATCATTGATTGTGAAAAGCGGAACAGCAAGTACCCGCTGATCTCAGGACTTCTGCCCATAGTAATCAAATCCATTATGTTCCGACTGAATCCGCTATTATTCGTAATGTCTTATTTCGGTGGCTCCTCCGGATATATCATCGACAACAAAAACTAAGGAATAGTCAGCTCTATTCACTTTCTTAATTCAGCCATTTCGGCGTTGTTCTACCATGCCATCTCTTATAGGCCGTCATAAGAACAAACACACTGACCTTGGTCAGATGATATCGTGATGGTGGTGGCAAGAACAAACGATCAACAATTCTCACCTTTCCGATCTCGAGTGGAAGAAGTAGGTCGTCAACCAATATGATCATTCAAAAATACACGTGGATGCATTTAGTGTGCAATCAGCCATCCTTCTTCAGTGGAACTATTGACGTCAGTGCACGTTCCACAGAAACTTAACAGCTTTTCACAGATGACCTCGGATGGTCCACATTAGAGAAATACTGCATGCTTTTTAATCCTTTCAAATAAAGAAAACGCTGAATCTAATGTAACAAGTCATCAGATCGGTAAATTCCACTCATTATGACAGGGAATTCATTTAGATTCTCTCGTGCGATTGGAATGTTTGTGCTGCTTGCAGTTCTCCTCCATAGAGGGGGCTTTATGTCGTTAACAGATCTGCCCTGTAGAAGCGTGGAAGATGTTTCACCAGTGCTTCTGGTCAACATATATGCCAGCGACAGGCCCAAGTAGGTGCGGAATTCGGGTCAGTTACTTAATTCTGAAAGGAGCCGGCTGAGGTTAATATTCAGTAAATTTTCAACCAGAATAAACCAAAGTACACTGCGGTTGAATGAGCATTACGCTCATTCGCCGCCTTCCTTCTTACCGTACGACGGATATCAAAAATGTATTAACTGATTGTACACAATAACTGATAATAATCCACTTCGGCAGGCAGCTCAAGCCTGCAGTATCATTTAAATCATGTGAACACGTAGACGTAAATTCGAAAGAAAAGCGCTTGTTGATCCATGATTGAATGAACGCATCCCGGTAGTCGTATGCGCAGTTATCGAAGTATCAGTGAACATTTCCATTTGCCACCGCATCAACTGCAGCAATTGCCAAAACCAGGCGCGTACACGCCAACTGCCCTCACAGTGTGCACCACCTCGTACGAATCTGACTGCGCATTACTTGGAAAACGGAAGCATTGAAAAGGGTTGCGTGATATATCAGCACTCACCCAAATGTCACCAACAGTTTACAGCTCATATCCGTCTATTTTATCAAGGTTCAATTCTTTCCGCGGACGCTATTTACTTTAAGATAATCCCGGTGACATACCAGAGCGGATCACTGCAACCGGGAATATTGCACTAGTTAGGGTAGAGAAAATGCCAGCCGATGCGCAAGAACAGAAATGTGCGAAATCTTCGCAACCAATATTCGAAGGCTGCGAACAAATGAGTGATAGTCAACTTGAAAATAAACCAAGTCCCCGACTACTCATCAGTAATATTAGAAGATATTGTCACCAAGATGTATCTCTGGCGGCAATACCCACAAGCCTTGAGGGATAGAACAAGTGAGGGATATGTCAAGCATCCATTGCCGGTGCTTGTTTTGACCCATTGGGTGGTTTGTGAGGCAAAGAGTCAGGGATGTCTACCATTTCCCATGGCAAACCTTTTCTTACAAGATGGCCGGAACCCACCTGCTGGGACATGCGGCAAGATCAGCTAGCATTCTATATTGACAACGAAAACGCAGTTTATCTGTAAGTGAGCATATGTACTCTCCTGTGACTTTGTATGGTCATGTTTCATTTATGGTCCTACCATGTGAGGAAGTATTGGACATCTCGTTCGTTTTAAATACTCCACTGCGGCCAAACACACTGCGAGTCGTTTGACTAGTGCACATTTCCTAGTCCTCAGCGGAGTATCCCGCACTTGCTGACAACGTGATTGGGCGTGTTTTCCGTTTTTTCCAATAAAAGTGACCTCTTGTTTGAAGCGCTTAGTGGTATGACAATTGTTTGCATCTGATGCGCGACGCATATAATGCTTTGAACAGTAAGTGCTATTGCGCCAATGAAGTAGTATTCACGTTTTGACTCTATCCCCTCATTACATCGTGTCATATCGTGTCGAACCCTTCTAGTCGTCACTTGGAATACCCTGCTGTGATCACACCAGCTGAGTATGTCTCACGAATTTCACACTAGATACGCAGAATACGTATCATTTATATCCCAGTGCGTGACTGAATAATCACAAATTTCCATTTCTTGAATGCCTGTCAACAAACAACTTGCACTTCAAGTGCACCTTGGTTACTTTGCTTACTCGAGAGTGGGTCGTCACCATATATTTCCATGAACGATCGGATATAAAACGCAAATCTCTTCACGCGTTCCCGACAGGAATGGGTTGCTCACACCATTTATGGAAACGAGACGAATCGTAACTACTTGTTCTCGAAAAAACAACGTCCCTATAACAAGTTTCTTTTAGGTCACATCAATCAGTAATGAGTTGTCGTTAAGAAAGCTAACAAACACCCCTTCAATGGTCACAACCTTGATATCAGAGATTATACATCACGAACAATTTTCTACCTACTACAATTTGTTCCAGATGATTCCACTGAGCCGAACACATAGCCGTTTAACCATCGTGGTAATAAATCACATTGCAGTCGCACACATTTATTGAATTGCAAATTACATTGAGTAAGAAAATAAGGCACATCATTTATAGGAGCGAGTGTACAAACAGACAGTGCACTTATATTGCACACGACTGTAAAGATATAAATAACAATTCGGTCCCAATGAGTTCATTTGTGTAAACAATTATTAATCGCTATTCATTTCGAGATGTTACGGCTCGAAGGATAATTTAACTAGATGACGCGTAGTGTTGAGCATAATGTTTGCAAACATACATGCAACTTAGGTTCGGAAGGCACCAAGAGGCAAACAGAGCAGGTTGCTGTCAACATGCTTTAATGTGCACTGGTTAACACAACCCTTCACTGAATGAACGGAGGTGAAACAGCTACTAGGATACACACGAATCAACTCACTGCAGCATTTCATGATTGAAACATCCGATCCGCGAATGTCTTTAGAGTGTATTCTGCTTTCACTATCCGTCAGTCTACAAAACTGTAAATAAGGTAACGTAATACAAAATGATGATTTGTTGCCGAAATCGAAGATAATATTGAGGGTTTCAGTGAGGTGGAAACTAGTGGCACTAATGACATGTCAACTTTGACTCATGAGCAAAATCAACGTGCACGGGGAAATAATGGAATTTCTATCGAGATCACTATGAAAATTCAAAGGTTATCACTTAACTAACCTTCGTATCTCTCGCGTAGTCGATTGTGGTGCATGTCAATCTCGTTTCACATCGAAATCGACATTGTTCTTCATCGATACCATGATAGTGTGCACGATACTTGGAAATGATTGTGTCCGTGAGTCGCGTCCATTTGAACAGCCTGGTTTTGCATACAGGGTATAAAGAGTGACCCAGTACTATACGTCGGCATTCACCCCCATGAACGTCTGCTAATACAATGAAAATCAATAAAAGACGAAGCAAATCGACCGTCATCGTTGAATTTTGTATGCTCACGTATTATACACTCGTTTAAGAGGCGAAATCGACGTGGTTTACGGCAAACACGCTAGCTAATTTATAGTCTTCACTAACACTGCTCTTCTCCAATGACACGCGTATACCACAAGATGACTGGAGGTTTGATAATGTGACCAATGAACATTCGTTACAGAAGGTTGTGAGAACAGCAGCGTAGTGAACAGGACTTAGCTTCCGTGTTCGATCAACAGAGTAGTCACAAAATGATAGATATGAAACCACCAGTGAGAGTTAGTAGAAGAATTCGTGAATGAACATTATGGACCACTGGATTACTAGCAACTACGCAGTTTCCCTCAGAGTTGTTGAGCTTAGTTTATTGTAGGCCAGCAGACATCGAGGAATGTAGAGATGTACTACGTAATTGCTTACGTAATGTGAGCAGCGTTGTCATAGGTAAGTTCCCTCGTGCCTGGACACCCAAAAAAACTGTTTACTGCGAAACAATACTTTACGTGGAAGTGCGATCTAAACAAAAATGTACACGTGGATAAGCTGGATGGATCGCACGTACGGGCAACTGGCAACTGAGGGAGTAATTCTTTGTGTACGTTCAGCGTCACAACAATGGCCGCCAGTGTATAACAGTGTGGAATGGCATACATCACTTGACTGTTCATCAGAACAAATTGAAAAGCTGTACCGGCAGTTTCGCTGCAGAAAATAGATTGTCCACATACGACCATATGCTCGAGGGTTTGTTATTTTTGGCGTTGAACTGTTTATGCTTAGGTAAACTGACGTGGTCTCCCATATTGAACTAACACATGACGTATTCGCAATCAACATATCCTATCAGCATCCACTAAAGCGCTCACTAGCAAGCAAACATTCCTGTCGGCCCTGTGACTGAAATTCTGACTGTGGCTCACCTATGTTTCAATAAATCCTTGGAGTTATAATCCCCACAGATGCCCGTTAACACCGGAAACGTGTCACAATTTCCTATTTTACTAGCTGGTAGTATCCTGATATGTTACAATAAGGTGGTTTAAAGTCTCCACGTCAAGCATTTCTTTCGTGACAGTTGTCCTCTGATATGGTTATAACGGAGATAGTAAGCGGAAGCCGTTGCAGGAAACACACTGGGGAACACTCAACAATACCGGTGGAAGCAAGAGTTCGTAGTAGTGTATTTGATTAATCATTTATCAAATGATACACTGTTTCAGCCCCACCATCTTGTGTTTACATAATATGTCCGGTTGAAATACCTCAGCATATCAAACTTTTGGCTTTGCAGCTTCAAATTATTCAACTACTTGTTGCCACCACTCCTTAGAGAGGATCAAATCGATATCATCAACAAGATTTGTCTACTTATTGAGGTTGGTTTATTCCAGCCCGAAGTAGAACACTGTAACACACGATGGAGCTTGAGAAAGTATGTTGCTTGTCAACATATGAAATGGTGGTCTGTAACACTATACAACGGAAACTGAGGGAAACACACTAAGCCCCATATACAATGCACACATTTCTAAGGACTCCATCAATCGGACATTTTCACAGTCACCTCAGAAATAGTCATGTTTTGCAACCATGTGTGATTTCACTAGTTTGCTCACATACTGTGAACTAAATACAGATGCGAAGTTGGTGGCAAGTGGTGTGGTTTCTAATGTCTACAAATAATCCGAATGGATAGTAGAAAGGTTCACATAAAATGCCAAAAATCACAAGGAACTTGCTCAGTTGTCAACTGTGACCGTAATCTTTATTGATATATGAAAGCGCACAATCTAGGAAATGTAAAATGCAGTTTTCAAGATGGAGTTGCTCCTACTATCGCTACCAAAAATGAACCCATTGTAAATAGCGTTGACAGGTGAACGCTGCGGTTCATCTGAACATTATTTGACTAAACTCACACTCAAAATGCAAGAAACCCACTGACTGGCGATAGAGATGTCACTTTTCCTCTGTTGCCCCGATGTATTCACGTTCCCTCTTTTTTTAGTAAAACATACACCATCTTCAGCCATTGATAAAACCAGAAGTGAGTTTGCATCGGGTGAGTTGTTCGCATTTGATTTGAGGTTACATGGAATTTCGCAACCAGAAGGGTGATTGTATGCTTGAACTGTGAATTCGGATTTTGTATGTAGACACAATTGTCTGCCAAGGAAAATGTACCGCCGCCACACTTTCAGCATTTAATCAGTGGAGTGCGAGTGGCATCCAGATCTCGTTGACCAACCTCAATTTTACACCTCGCAATATGTAGTGTGCCCTCCTCTCAAATTATTCGTCACTTATGGGGAAACCAGAAAACCACGGAGAACCTGGAAATTGGTATACACTACCAACAACCAATTGGAAGTGGACATTACTCGCACAGTTAATGGTATGGTTCAAGGAGGGGAGCCACTGTGACTAACAAAAGTGAACACAGGCGAATCATGAGATCATACCAAGAAAGGCAATGCGGAAAGATACGCTTATTACATTCGTGTTGTCTTGTTCAAAATAACTTGATAAGCACACGTTTGAGCAGCTATGAATGAGCACTCAAACGAAGGCAGCAACAGTATACCTTCAGTCGACTATCGTGGAAAACACTTATGTTTTCGGCTCTCAGAGTAGTTTTGACATTCATCTCAAACACAGCAGTGATGATATTAGTTCTATTCAGTCTGAACGGCAATCCCCTTACAATACATCTCCAGGGTTCCACTTCCAGTTTTACAGTCACTATGTTACGGTTGACAATAATTCTGGGTGACAACAACAGACTAGCGTATAGCTCTCTTCGGCGACAATTATGTCTGTTAGGGTGCTGCTTATCAAGCGAATTGTTGACTGAGACTGCGCTTTCTTGACGCGTGTTCAAACTGAAAGACACTATGCATCGACGCATTCAAGTAGACGATAGACTGCAGCAGTTGATTTGATAGGTTTAAACATTTAACACCTTGTTTCTCAGTAGGTATTTCCCAGGATTGGTAGCATTACTCACCACCGTTGTTACATTATTTTAAGGGAAGCAAGCAGAACCGCCTAAATCAATAAACAGGTTATTCGCGCCTACGCAGCGCTCACATGCCCCTCATCAGGTCTGATAATCATGGGAAGGCCAGTGACTCAACAAGATGTGGCGTGGCTCGGTAGAAATGTAGGACTAAGGCTGCTTCATTCAACAAGTGTTACAATATGCTGTGGTTACAAGAACTCGAGAAGCCACTCTTACACTTCTGATCAGCTTGTAATACATTCTACTCTGGATATGATTTCACAATTAACTATTTTGATTCAGCAAGTTGATTGGGAGAGAAGAAATATTTGGAGTGATTATCCAAGGCTTATGCAGGTGCACGATCGTCCATTGTGGACAGTAAGTTATGAAATGATATTTCTAGGTCGTCACCAGGCAAACTCAGTAGAAATACAGAAGTAAAACAGAAGTCTGGGACATTTCCTCCACTGTGTCCGAGAACGTGCGTGCATCTTGAATGATCATCTTGACAGGGTTTCCGGAGGTTCGGTGAATCACGGTGTCAGAACTAGATTATCCTTTCTTGGTACAAACTGAACACCACGCGCAAATGCGTTCCCAAATAAATCAGATATTCGTTAGTTTGTAGGACCCATATAGCTGTGGTTTGAGGTAGTGGGATGAACCGCCGTATTTGGTGCATCACGTTATAGGCGAGAGTAAAATTGCGCACATGATTAGAGACGGGTCGATCTAGCGCCTATAAGGCTCACAGGCTGCATAAAGAGGTTTCATTCGGTTATGGTATTTTGTTAACACAGCCACATATCTATCCAAACTTGAGTGCAGATAAAGCGAAGTTACCATCATTTATATATGCATCAAGTCGCTAAGAGTAGTAGTTCGATGGGCAGTCGAAAAGTGAATGGTCGCACACGGCACTTTAGTTCTATCCCGACAATAAATCTCAGTTCGAAAACAGTTTGGAAACCCGTTTTTCTCACTCGTCTGTGACTGAAAGCAGCTCGAAATCAATTACAGGCGGATCGACTAGAACAATTGACAGGCGCTTAATTAGCTTCAAGTTTAAGAGCATCGTGCTGATGCCATATACATACTTTCAAGCCTCTTTCAATACCAATGGACAGCGCCCTGTTCAACTTCCTTTCCCTAACTTCGTTGAACCGAAACCACTGGGTATCAACCTGTCTTGGACGTCAGTAGATTGAATGAGCAGGTTTGACAGTTTGACTTCAGCTTGCAGATGTTCCAACGTTATTTTGGTTGGCTATACAGAGCTCGGGTTGAAAAAACTTACATCAGGGAATTAAAATAGCCGGTAGACAGTGCGTCCCGTTAACAAGGAAATTACCATCATCAGGCTGTCAGCACACTGATCGATTATACATTGTGAATGGTCCCTCAGTAGCTTGAAATCTCTGCCTCCAGAATAGATCGTCAGTAGACCGAGAGGTGGGGCAATTATCAAATGAAAGATATTCAGCGATATTACATCTCATTGTGTATGTCGTGACAGCTTAATTCAACTAGGACAGAGAATCATTAGATTTCTAGTTCGGTTTTCCTATGGGATATTACAGTACTAGCGTGTATGTACTAAACATCCAAGATGAACGTGATTCTCATGCACTGAGAATGTATTAACTAAGGTTTACTAGCAGCACTCGTTCATTGAATCGCACACTCTGAACACACGTGTTGCTAAGGCGACTGTATACTTCAACACGCTTTTCACAACAAGTATATCACGAGCAGCTTCGAAGTGAACGCATGCAGAATAGGGTGCGCAGTGGTCTGGAAATAAATCACCGATGCCCATCGAATAAGATACACAGCAAAACGTAAATATGGAGGCCATCAGCTAACAATCTGCTAGGTTTGCCTAAAAAATGGCCCGTATATCCGCGGATTGTGTCTTAAGTTGATACGCAGAACAGAGTCGGATTCAAGTAGGTTCACTTCGATCAAACTGTTTAGAGTGTACACTATGCGGTTTAGAGTTTACATCCGGCGTGTGATTGTATAAAGTTGACCACATTGATGATTAGCTCAGGTTGCTAGAAATTCGAAGTGTGGTGCAGGATAGACCAACAGACACACTGATCTACATATTGAAGACTTCAACTGTCGGTGTCACGTAGACAGGCGTACGCATGCTCGAGAACTGGAATTTCTATCTCATGGACAACCTGACAGTGTCTGTTTATCATCGCTCACATGTGAGGCTCTCGAGTAAGAGATAAACTGAACGCGTCCCTGCACAAAAATGGCGTGTGGGCACATGTAGTGATACAGCTGTTAAACTTACAGAATTGTGAGTAAGAGATTTTCATATGAACGTCTCTGGCACTAACAAACCTCTTCTAAACGATGCAGAATTCAGTTACTTGTGATACTAATGTCGATGTGGCATCTATGGATGCGTAATGTTTCACAGGTGAGTGGGGGAACGCAAAATCGAAGGCATCTACAACGTTATGGTTTCATATGTATACATTGTACCCCCAAGTTACATCCACAACCAAAATCAGCATGAAAAGCGCTATGGGCGATTCCAGCGTTCACAGATTGAGGTGCGGTATCACGAACACATAGGTAAGATTATCACAACTACTGTATAACTGCATACGCGGTGTATCCGCGTTGTATTTGCGATAAAATTATGCAAGGCCTTGACCCTCGATGACGGAAAATCCATTAGAAATGAATGTGGTTGCGGGAAGCGCACATGCCCAATCCGGATGGGACACTGACAGGTCAGTGTTTCTGTGGCTTTATGGAAAACCATATCTTTTGAAGCAAGTGAACCAGCTTTATTTGCAAGCAGTTGAAATTGAGTAACCCACCACCCTCTTTGAATCACACTGTCCACATATATAAACATCTCACCTTGGTTTAATTCCTCGGAAACATAAGAGATTGCTACTGCTTGGGCTGTGACAAACAATCACGAAAATTTGCTGACATATCATGCTACTGACAAGTAATATGACTAACTGTGGAACAAATATCTGCACCGATGGTCGTAGTCGTGGAATGTACATCCAAATTTTGACCGTATTCCACTGGGTTTCGAACGAGGTCACCACGCATGTGCAGATGGTTTTTCATTACGATATGAATTGTGCAAGCCAATGGTGTGTTTCGATCAGTCCTGTCAACAGGTGAGGGTGTGTATGAGAACATACACGTGTGCAACCTCTCCGTGGGCACTGCGATTACCGGATCTTATTTGGTTCTTTGCAACTGGAATGCAGACTGCTTTGCTCATGGAGGTCAAATGTATCAGTGAAAAGTATGCCGCGGTTCCCCTCCCACTTATCCGTCGAAGTGAGCGATACGTAAGCGGTTTTGTGGTGCGCTTGGATGTGGCACACCGTCATGCAGAAAATAGTGCTAGAGTTCTGTTACTGTCCGGCACATTTTATACTGTGGTGTATCAGTGAGGGTGAGAAATAAGTGTCATGCTTTCGTTTGGGGGAAAATGTTTCTAGCACAAGTCGTTTCTACGAAAGAGGTTTGTCGATGCCTTGAAATTTGCAATTTTTCGGAACCTTAGTAAATTACGGATAATTGGCTGATTCAAGCGAAATGTGTACGAAAGGCTTCTCTACCAGCAGACAAGTGTAACACCAGGTTTGCCATGTTGTCAGACTATGAGTGTCATCCATTCAACAAACACTGTCGGTGGACTGTAAAAACCATGAATACGAAGTAAGAGTAATTACTACAAGCAATCTAGCTCATTCTCATCGTTAGGCGTCACATGAACAGGTCAATACACACATTTTTACGGTTTTCTCATAGAAATATAGTGGAACTTCAGTGTGTTGTATTTTGAACAGAGCATACAAAATCTGAATACCGAACGTTTTCGAGAAGACATAACGTATAATCAAGGAGACATTGCAGGAAGTGTATACCCGAGGGATTTGTATATAAAAATGTGAATTCCCGTTGGAAACTTGATTTCGTCCGGACGACGGTGGAAGCCGCTTTCCACGTGCCTCTCATAAAGTGGTTAGGTTATCGATGAAATTACCGACCGTAGACTTGCAAACGCTGTCGGGATTGTCTACCGTGAAGAGATACTTGCCGTGTCGTTTGACACATCCACGATACTGGTACCACGCTTTAAGAGTAGTTCGTCAAAGTTTGATCGACATTCTGTACTTGCTGCCACACCAGTTGTTGCCAAGCACGTTAAGTTGGTAGAACGGCGAGGCGACTTTTGAAGAGGATTCGCGGACACCTGCTGAAAATGCTGTGCAACGGTTAACGTAGTCCCACTATCAAATGTGCTCGGTGGCTATTTGATTGACACTGGCCACCGAGTGAACCCGGACGAAGCCTTCTCAGTCACGCACAGTATTCCCCAAAGCTACTTCCGAACCTTCAGATTACAATTTATATCACAGCCAAAGCTATTTTCATCATATTCGAACTTATTTAGCCAGTTATACTGTGTCCATTCAGAGAAGTAATCAAACCTTGCCTGCATCATTCCGTTTTATCTCTTCGGCGGTTGCACTTGTCTCGCCTGTTCAAATGCGCAAACTTGATGTTAATTTCTCCTAAAGTGGAAACCGAAAGCACCCTACCTGTTCGCTGAGAAGTTCATTCTGCTGATTTGACCAGATTTCGCCTGATGTTACGTATCAATTTCCTCGTACATACTACCACATGGCTCGCTTACTTTTCCCCGTAGCGCAATACACACCTACACTGATATTACGAATCCGAGGTTTGCAATGTGACGGTAGGCAAAAGTTGTCCAGCACTGCATACTCACTTTCATTTAAAGCCGGCAACAAAATAGCGTGAACATCTCCGCAGAACACACTTGAGAATTCGCCGGATTTAAAACCGCATCAATGGGAATCCATCGGTCATCAGTGCTACAATGGGTTGTTTACCGTCCAGTTAGTTAATCAGGACAAGCACATTGTTTGCAGTCTAGTTCACTTGTTAGTGTGCACCCGCGTCGCAACGTTAGCTCACGTATCACTTATTGCTAGATATCTGTGATAGACAGCTTCTCATTTGCTTACTGAAAAGCGGTAGGCTATGTCACGATGTTCTGAAATTCGCCCATTCTGGATCAACTCGAACTTCGAATTTGTTTGCTGGTTTTTCTGCAGAGAAATCAGGGTTATACAGGAGAAGTGAACTACAAGTCACAGGAAGCATAACAGTTTCCCATGATCGTCAATTCATCAGCATCGATAACATATGTGGTTTACAGGAAAGGCACGTCTGTCTCTACGTAGAGGACTGATTTCTTTCGCACCCTATGTATGGACCACTGCTACTAGAGACCGGAATATTTCTCTGCCGGAATACTCAAAGATGTCCTCTTCTCAATCAAATCTCGCTCGCATGATCTGCAGCCAGGTTCTGGTCAGCCTGCTAGTAATATCGCTAGACATCAAATTCTGTGTTGAGTGTGAGCTTGAGTTAGCCACTCTGTCCAGTAATTGTGATAGGGTTACATCGTGATGTATTTGCACATATGTTCGGGGATAGATCCGCACTTCAGCAAGTTTACAGATTTTACGCCCATGCATGGCACCGAATAATTGCTGGGCTTTCCAGACGGAGTTTATTTCCCACTGTCTGGTTATCGTGTGAGGTTGGTTGGTAACTCAACATTGAACGTCTTATGATAGACAGCGTTTTATGTTGTGGGTACTGTAGACTTACTGACTGGCTGAGTTGAGTTCAGTGCGTCACCGACAAATGACCGTTTCCTGTTATCAAGTCTATCCTAGCGTTTTTTTCTAGAATCCCTAGGTGCTTCTGGTGTGTAACCTCTGCAATGTCGTGTGACACAGTCATAGATTTTGGAAACTAACTGTTTTACACAGATTGGGTATAGCTCATTTCGTTGTAACATTTCACACGGCTTGATTTTGCACTTTGCCTTGTTTCTCCGTCTACTCCGTCCAGCGAACGCACTTCAACGCAACTGTCTGCAACTCGTCGGTATATGGGCACCAAGTCAATTGGACCGACGACGGCAAAAAGTGAGCAGCATACATGGTAATTCTCATCAGCACTGTCCTGATAATATGCTAAACGTTTTTTACAGTCCGGAAAGCATGTTGCTTTCCTCTGTAAACAAACCACGTTCATTAAATCAATTCCGCAGGTTCGTATTAACTCATGCTTCGAAGCGGTGGCGGTCAATATGATACCACATAGGAGTTCCAGTGAATTAAATTGACGCAGCTACGCTATTTCTCCATTAGCAATTTAAAAACTCTTCTGTTACCTTATCGGCAATGTTCGGTGGTTCGCTGGTTGCTCAATGTGAACTGCTGGTCAGGTTGTCAGCACCTTTGAGGTTGCTACCAAAAAACTAATTGACCACTAAACGATGAGAGATGAAAACCTATTCGAAACAAAATGACTGTGATGGAAGTCTTGGTTGCCAAATTTTGATGACCTTCTTAGTGCCTTGGCTGACTGGGCTACGCAGTATTTAAGGTCGCAAAAAAGTTGGTCTCATCTGAGTGGATTAGGTGGATTGAAAAACTATACTCTGTGTGGTAGAAGAAATTTCGTACACGCCAGAAAGCATTTGACGGTTTGACGTTGTTTTCAACCAGGGTCCATTCGGCAGTGTTGATACCCACTCTTAGATGAGCAGTACAATTGCTCGGTACACGCACACCTCCACGATATTGAGCAATTATGCTGCTCATATAATTTCGTGCTGATTTAGCTGAGAAACACCCTTTCCACCGGAGACTACTTGTTAACCTTCCAACATACATTAGTCAGCAGATTTATCAGATCGTTTGTGAACCGTTTAACTTGTGCCCCGTGTTGATGGTACCAAAACCACCGCACCATCTGAGTTTATGTGGTGAGCTATCGGACATATCATTCGTCCATTGCAGAATGTTAGAAAACCAACTCCTCGATTCAGATAGCTGACAGTAGTTAATAGTTGTTGGGTGAACATGCGAAAATTCGGCCACTTCCGTGGCGATCGGCATCAACTCCAAAACGAAGGCGACTGAATAGCAAGCATTGTATAGACACAATCTTAGTGAAAGGCGAAATGGTTTCAAAGTTGATTAATTACTTTTATGGAGCAGAGCTGAGCCCCTTCAACACGACAACCAGCAGAGTAGCTCCCTAGATAAGGTGATCTGTGCATATATCGAGATACCCGGAAAATTGAGTTGATGGAGCTTGCGATTACTCCATAGCCACGAAGCGAAAAGTACTGATTTGCACGGTTTGGGTGGATCAAAATTCTTGGACCGATAGTCGTCTCTTCTCAAATGCGGTGAAGCAAACAGATACATCTGAGAGTGTTGTCCGATTTCTCGGTGGCCGAGATTCCGGCGTCTGCAGCTTCTTCAGGATCCACCGCCTTTCCCCCGCGGGAATGAAAATGTGTGCACCACCTGAATCATTTACTTTCAAGGTGATATCAACACCGGTTTTCTGAGGTACGGATGAAGGGCAAAATTGCAGTACATACTAGAATGACATCATCCTGTAGCTTTCTAAGACGATTGTGCAATTGAACATGCAATGTCGAAAGTTAACTCATCATGATGAACACGATGTCTGAATTAACGGATTAACGCAAATAAATTTTCTGCAAGTTGACAAGTGTCCACCTCGAACTTAATATGCGTCATGAGATAGGGATTCGGACCGCGCAGATTTATGTCCACTAAAGGTTCTACATAATAAGAGATCATGTCTAAAGAGCGTCGTTCACAGGTCAGTAAGCCAGTGAATATCGATATGATGTGTATGTTGAAGCGTACAACTAGTGAAGAAGCCCCAAAATATAGAAACTAATTGGACTTCAGTTCACCAGTGAGGTGTTTGAAAACATCTACTGAAGAAGTGATGTGGTCAGTTGTCCTGATTTTTGGGTGAATGCACAGGCAACCTGTGTTTGCTTCGGTTACACTGCACCACCTGAGCTAAGTTCATTTTCTGTATGGTTTTATGATGTATCGTACCTCAATCCAGATACTGGGCGTACGGTCTTTGATATATCGAACGCATGACCATTAGGCTGGTTGGTTTTTTCTCACCGTGTTGCTCCGCAGAACGCGCGTGTTCATCTCAGGGTCATTCGTTTGATATTGCTTTTGTTCGTCAGCAGGCAACATATGTCCATTTACGCTCGCATTGAGGGCTGCTGGCAAGTGAACTTCCTTCCACCACAGGACTAAACCAGACAAATCCCAGTAAGCGTGTCCAGCAACAACCATATCTTGTGTTTACAACTTGTTCAACGTGTTTCCAGAAGTTACACGGATACATCACGATACAGATAAACACTACCGATGTCACGCTGCAGTTGAACACCAGCTACCGGTGCGGGTAGACAGTACACAGCTTTCGACTATCAACACTCATCGGGAGCTTCTTAGGTATAAAAGACTTCCTTTTCGTGACAAATATGCTCCAGTCAATTTCCAACAGATCATGGATGCAACCATTTTTACTACGATCGGGTCGCGGGCGAATTTCTTCCTCTTACGGTAGGGGGGACTGACTGAAAACATCTGTAGCACGCCATTAGTAAATGGGTAGATAATTTAGCTTAAACTACTATTCCGAATGAGGGAATACTGAAGACATCAAATTATACTTCAGGTCTGTTCCCCATACGCTATCAGCGTGTGATGAATGCGTGTCAGTTTATACTAACAATAGTAAACCGGAAGCTGGTGTTTCGTCGATTAGCATAAAAACGTTACTGAGGGCACTACGAGACTGTTCACTTCTGTCAAATTTGCTTGCATTAAGCACACTGCACTGCCAAGTAACTTACGAGCTGTGACATTTTGCAGATGAAGAGAGAAACGATCGCGATCCTAGAATGCAATCATGGGGCTTTGTGGAAATTGCAGAGGGAAAGTGGAATGTCGTTGACAAACATGGGAGGATTGACATATAAGATAATCGATAGGCGATTGACATGAACACATACTGCGTGCCCACTTTCGGCAACGGCAGAAGCAGCGAGTCACAGCCAAGCAATCTTCTGCCAGGTTGTTTCTGTGGCCCTTTACACGACGTGATACAGAGAGTACTGAGGTGGGCAAATTTATCCAACTCACTAGGAAATTGGTGGTGTCATTTGATGGTGGCAAGTACGTCGAATCACTGTAGTTTTACGACATAATATATTATGAATCGTGGCAACCTATTTTTGTAACGAACCCTCAGAATCGTGAGTGAACTTTTGGTATATGATCGGATTGATTTTGAAATTGTTTATTAACTCCGGTTGATCTTACACTTTATATCTTTGCACCCCATTTACTATGTCAATCAAATTGTGATGCAACTATTATACTCAGATACGTTCCATGTGTTTTACTGAACTAACATCATTTAGATCGGTTTGTTAAGTGTTCTGACAGCCGTTGGTTCACCAGAATTAGTAATGTTTTTCGGAAATGAAAAAACCTTTGTGGGCAAGCAGTCGCATGAACGTTTTAATGCTGAAAATATGTTCGAAACATTCTTTTGAATCAAAATTAACTGCTGTTTTCAGACAAGTCAGACGTAGGAGCAGCCAAGACCGTTTAACTTGTTTCAAGATGTTTTAAATGGTAGTTTTATAGTTAAATTCATATTTGCAACGATCTACTATATTCCATTGTTTAAATCTCAGAGGTGCGCGGAGAGTCCCGTGGTAACGCCAATGACGCATGTCACCTTGAACATCACTCCGTATGCAGTTGAGAACCTCAAACCCGTTTAAACACAATGGGCCCAAGGTCGCTGGACAATGGAACGTTTGTGATCTAAATAAATGGACGCACGGGCTACCAATTCAAACCACCAAATCCACTAACATTGTCACTAACATGAACGTCTCATCATGCAAGTTAGCACGGTACACACACACGTCAAAAGCAGCGGTACTAACCTTTGCAGTCGAATCATCTGGTACCAATCCTCGTACTGGCAAATGACCTAGCCACGAAGTCTGAACATGTAGAGTAACAAAGCGAATGGATACAGATATGGTCGGAACATGACGAAGGACTAGCGTGAAAATCAGACGGTCTGCTAATCCTATGAGAATTTATCTTATCACACATCCGCGGAATCGAAGTACAAATGATGTACGTAGTGTTATAATTGACAAACAGAGGTAATATTTTACGCATTGATCATAACCTACATTGTCAATCAGCCTGCTACTAATGAGTCGACTGGTAATAGCAAATACGCTTTCCGCGCCCACTGTAACATTAGAAAACCGCGGGAACGCAATTGGTGCACCGTTGAACATAAAAGCCAGTTTGTAAACAAATCAGGTTTCGGTATGACATACACTGAGACCGCACTGTGGGAGTGCATTTCGTCTGAGACATTATCGAAAATTCGAGGTTCATCAGGGCTTGATTATAGGGTTAATTTCCAAAAATGTTCACAGGGGACGGTGTAATAATCCAGCGATAATGTGTACTCACTAGCCACATGACCACGGTGGGCACATTGTAGACAAGACATCGATGTGTGTCACAGCAACCGTTGAGCAAGTTAGATTGTTGTTTCACGTTGCACTTCTATTTCTGAACGGAAAAGTAGAATTTACGGAATCCGTGAGTAAAAAACAGCGTGAATTAGGTGTCTTATGCAAGATAGCTAGAAATTCTCTCCTAGCTGCGAAGCCCTTGCACCAAAATTATGAATAAAATGTAGAATATTAGTATGTCTTGCATGCACTGGAGTCATTAATTACGCTACGACAATGCTGGAAATCATGAAGCATGCAAAAGAATTCGGGAGGAAAACGCCTGCTCTTCTTCAAATGCTGCTGTCATCAAAAGTTTACAAGTAACATAAAGATATATTTCGCGGATTCCAAAATACACCACATTTAATTACACAAATGTTAGACGTCAAAATATACCACTCCAGCAGGCCGGCCCTTCTGAGTTCAGGCTGGTGATTTACAAGGAGATACAGCCAAATTGCAAAAGAGCGTATCGATAATAGTGAACACATCAAACGTTTCACAGACTCCATTCTGTGTGTAAAACCTAATTTAAGCGGATGTTGCGCTTGCTTGCAAACTTAGAAGGGAATTTTAAACAACATCATCAAGTTGAAACGTGGGGACATCAAAAACACATGGGTAGAAATTTTCCAACAAATTTGATGAGGCTCGTGTCAATTAAAGAATCCATCGAGAACGCTGCGTAACTGACTTCAGCAATTCACTTTTGACAGTCTGCCAAACCACTAAACGCTCTCAGGTTCACCTGTGCTATAATTACAGCATTTTTGGTAGTTCTCATTTCTCACCCGAATGTTAAGAATCAGTTTATAAGCCAACCTGTGTCCAACAGTCCAGCCGAAATATCTGCTACTAACTCCGTTACGGACTCATCTAATAAATAGTGTAACAATATTAAATACGTTTCTAAGGTCAGTGACATAACACAACAGGGCAGCCGTAAATTCTTCAAATTTTCTAGGCGGCAGTAACATTTATATAGTGCTCAAACTGTCCGGGATTGAATTCTTCTCTCTTAACAATGCATTTTAGACTGTTCCCAGACGATTTACTTGTCTATTCTCGAGAAACACTAAAACACAATCTTCCCACTCAGATGACGCCCTTACGAACAAGTAAGCCGTGCTTCATGCTGTTCTCCACTTTTATCGAACATCTGACGTTCAGGTCGGTGAGCTTACGCGTATCACATCAATCTAACATTGGGGTATTCGTCAACCGGAGCCGGTGTCGAAGGTATCGAACACAATAGTGACCATGTTCGCAGTTGTTTTTCCATGGTTAGCGGAGATTGAACGGACCTGGCTCTATTTATCTTAAGACCCCTATGTCCAGTGTAGCTTTCTGTAGTGGATGAATCGACGCTGATCTGATACGTATAAAAGATTTTCACTTTCAAGATAATCGCATTTATTCGACCAGTTTTTAGTATCATATCACGTACCGCAGTTTCGACTAGTATAACTGTCCATGTTATCCAGAAAGGCCCTATTTGTTCGAGGTGCACGACATCCCTTTGGATTTCTTGACTATTATTCCACGGGCCACTTTGATTTCATCGAATAAAACTTATGTGTTTCTCGCATTGCTATCTATTTATACTGGTCACACGTTTCTTGGTGTTTGCGCGTTATCTGCCTACGTATTAGTGGGCGATACTTTTGGCAGAATCAGCTTACATCACAGACGGTTCTTTTCCTGTACTCTCTCGGGCCATGATTAACGTTTGGAACCACAAAACAGTGTTGGTTGCTTGGCAGTCTTGTGGTTACTGTAAGCTGTTACTCCAGTTGATTTGCCTTCGGTAGAATGGTCTCTGTTACTTTCCATCCACAATATTAATCACTACTGCACGTTTTGTTCATTTACGGAAAAATCTGCTTGGTAGGCCACCTAACAATACGCTAGCAATTGTAGTGAGACACAGTTGGGCAGAACTGACGGGTACTCAATACGCTGAAAGACAGTGCCTTAACGCTGGTGACTATGCCAGCCACTGGGTGGATAACCGGCCTCTTCGATCACGAAATAACTGGATGGTGGGCTCTGTCACTCTGTCTGTGGTCCAAAAACTCAATTGAACTTTCAAGATGCTGATGTTTTCCTAGTTGCTTTCAATTAAACTTCACATCGGTTCTGATTTACCACAGCATGTTTACCCAACACTGACACGAACCTGATTGATGCACGTTCATTTCATGTGCATCTACCCTACGTTGAATGAGGCAATTCATATACGTATCTGAGATGAATAACCAATCTGTTTGCAGTAACGATTCATGTCCTCTTTCTGAAATGTGTGCTGGTGGAAGTTCACTCACTGTTGTGTGTACAACCTTGCAGTCTGCCTCTCTAATCGTCTGATAAGCACTGCATGCCACCGTGGGTTAGCTGTGTAAAGTTAACTATGTCGAGTACCCACGCGACTTATCAGACGTCACACGCAATTGTTGCTGCGGTACTCATTTGAGTAAAAAGATCAATCTAAGTGAAACACTCTCGTCATGTGTAGAGTTGGAATAGTTCTCTTATGCGCTGATCACCAAGGACTATGACACTATCACCTGCAGTATAAGGGTTCGCACCCCAGCCGCAACGATTCGTTGAACCTATGTGGCTCTATTGCAGAGAGTAGCCTTTTGAAACGGTATTTGGTTCGCACGTTGCATGGAAATGAATATACTAGCTGAGTTTGAATGGTACTGGAAAAATTTACGCTATCTATAAATCTGATAGCATTGCATTCATTATACGTATTTCAGTCGTTTTCTCGGAACTGAAGACAATGAATAAATCCCGGAAACTCACGGAAAAAGCAGGCTTCCACGTTCACCGATATCCGTTGTAGTCATCCAAACAAACTCCTGTGAGGACTGCAGAAATCAAACGCCAGACAAATGCCTCGTGATAGCCCAGTCTACATACTAACAGTCTACATACCAACTCCTTCCTTGTCCGCCTGCAGCCAAAACCTATTCCACTCATACAAAGTTTAAGCAGATAACTTGAATGATTGCACTTGATCGTCTATAAACTGTTGTATGGAATAGCCGAAGACACAACGTGTGCTTTGCATTGATTTCGTGTATCCAGCGTCAGAGAAAACAATAGGATTCAGGTAGTTTCTGGTACTGACAGATTACACCGCAAAAAGCAGAAAGTTATGGCCGAACGGTTTTGAGTACGCAAAACCACTGTCAACAGCCGCTGAACAAAGCTTTACCATACCTGTGAGATAACGGCTTCCGAGTGTATCTTACACGATGACTTTTGCAGCTGTCGTTGGTGTGAAATGTGGAGGGCAAAGCGACGTTCTATAACTGAGTGGCTGTCAGTCACCAGCAAATGAGTTGCTACATGTAACAGCCAATTTGAAATATGCACGGATGAGTACTTTCTCGTATTTTTAACTAAAATGTTCCGTGCTACAGTCAGCATGAGACGCTTCGCATAACATTGTACGTGCAGCCTGCAGTCTACGTGCCAGTGGTGTTTTACATGTGACGAGTGTAAAACTGGCAAACTTTTCGGACGATTCTATTAACAGTGGTTTCCTGTGATCTTCACATAGGTAAATCCGTCTGGATGATGGTTAACCGAGATGTGCACAGTGAGTGAACTGTTTTGTCACTCCTGCTCAAGCACTGCTGGAAACGTTTATGGAAGTAGTAAAATGTCTACTGAGGATCGTTGAATGTGGTGTGACAGATCGCTGTTGTCAGTACTAGACCAAACGACATTAGCAACGGCTGTGACAACCAGAGTATTCTTTAGATTTGTTACAAGGTTCTATCCACCTTGAAGGCCAGCTTATATGTGCTTGTTGTAAGATTGGCAGATTTAGCAGCAAGTGTTGAAAGATTATAATTGTCGTCTCACAGCGTCTAACTGGACGGCAACCGAGTCGAAATTCATCGTACGCAGAAAATCGACTTCGGCATCGTTGGCCGAATGCTATATTATTAACTTCATGAAATTATTTGCGTTATTTCCGAAAGTTCCCTATCGGGGAATGATAAAGTGAGGGTGGGATTTTATATTGACTATCGTTGTATTCCAGTCTCCATGCCAAGCTCTCCTATATTCCGTGAGCCACAGAACATGGCAAACATGTAGGTTGCTCCCGTGTTACAACCTCACTCAAACATGTTGCTCTAGCGGCAGTTTCCAGTTGAGACTGCGTTATTGGCACGACAGGACAGCAACAGATTCACCGTAAATCTATTGTTGGGTCAAACATCTGGTTACTAGAAATTGCTCCAAAGTATTAGCTGGTAGCAACTGCGTTTGGTTGTGTATACAATACATTCTGAGTGGCTTCCTGGACGTATCACGTAGTGTCGAGTGTCTTCACGGCTCATACTACGTTCATAGTCGATTCGTTTTCGCCTGCACCGACGAGACTCTGCTTACTCGGTGCTACCCAGCCTAGTGTGACATCTAAGTTTCATCGGATTAATAGTCGCTGAGGTGAACAAAGATGCCTCAAGACTTCCCTACCACAGAGTTCTGTCCAGTGCCGGGCGGTTTGTGCAGACTAGCACTCATCTTCGAAGAATACCCTGAATTCACCAAGCTTTTCATTCTACCGCACAAAGTCTGGGCTTTTGATTTGTGCCGTAACACACATAGTGTTTCAAACTTGAGAGTGAAACTCCGTGTGGTCAAGACAATTGCCGAATTCAACACCACCGTTTCAAAGCAGAACTCCGACTGCTGAACGACACAAGCAGCCTCACTGAAGATAAGTGGTTGATACTTGTTTTGGTCTCATGAATCGTTTTCCCAAATAAGGATAGGATTTGTGGCTGATTTTCTTCAAGTCGGAATATTTAGATACAAATTTGTTGACAAGTTTAGAGGGATTATTCGATTTGCCGATTGCCTGCTCGCCACCAAACACTTTGCACTCCCAGCTATGAAATTGTCCGTGTGCTGTATTGTTTGACAGTTTAGTTCAGTACGTGCTCGGCTTGGGAAACAAGACAAAACAAACAACTATGCACTCATATCAATCAGTGTTTCGTGTAGCTTAGTCTTAAATGTTATCATCGAGCTCTCAGCATTTCCTTTCGCAAACACCGCAATCAGTTCTCATTCTAATTTCGTTTACACGTTGCGATTCGTGTGAAACAGAACGTCATTTAGGTACTTATGGTAAACAGAATTTTACAAGTTCACATCTGAAATCCAATTTGCCCAAATTCACGCAGTAATCCAGGTACACCTTGAGTGAATCGCATATTGAGGGAAATGAGTTGGTTTGTTCACTTCACTCCGCATACCACTCCTCAACTGTATTGTACTGAAACCAAATTGATAAACTGCAATGTGTAAAAAACGTTTGGTAGATTGGTGGTGTGACTGATATCCGATTATTTGTTGTCAAATGTGAAGTACGTTTAGGCCATCGTGTTGCAAGCAGTTTTTGGGCGTTTCGGCTTTGCTTTTACATGATTTCTGTTCCGGTTGCAACCAGCTGATCGAAAGAACATACATTTACCGTCTACGTTGTCCTCGGCAAATCTTACCCGACCGTTTTTCTGTGAATGGTGCCCCAGTATCGACTGGGAGTGGACAACCCATAATGTTGAATTAGTCGGGCAACTACGCTCACAAACACAAATCAGCATAGACATAATCAATTAAGTTTGTCACCCCAAGAACGCAGTTAGACGTCTGAACTTCATGAGTCAGTACTCACGTAGTTCACGAAGGCGAACTAGGGAATGAGAAGTTAACGTTGACAAAGTGTTACGGTGTGTTATGAGGACACAATGTACAGAGTATGTTTGTCAGCGAACATTTCAAGCAAACCGTTGTGCATCTTTTGTACACATTCTCTTTGTTGGGAATCTTACGACGGGTGTTGATTACCCCCTTGTGTCAAACGAACCGGTCCACTTCAAAAGATATGGCTTATCATTGTAACTATCGTCTCTATATAATAACGACCGTCAAGACTATTCG
This sequence comes from Paragonimus westermani, assembly GCA_008508345.1. NCBI lineage: Eukaryota > Metazoa > Platyhelminthes > Trematoda > Plagiorchiida > Troglotrematidae > Paragonimus > Paragonimus westermani. The sequence goes on along the minus strand of QNGE01002853.1, from coordinate 65,672 downwards.
AAGAGTGTAAGTGGATTAGTCCCTCCAAAATACATGCAACGTCGTCAGCCGAGGTGATATTGATGGCTGAGTGGAAAATAGTCGGGGTTCACAAGTCCATGTAACTAACTGAGTTAAGGATAGGCAGTGCAAATGTGGCAGATAATCAGCTACAAGTAACGGATAATAATGTGATCGATGATGTTTGTTTGGCTGACTGAACGTTTTCTTTATCGCTGAGTGTTGTAGATAATTGATGCGAATACAAACGAGATGAATTTGTGTTTCGGTTCACTTCGCCTCCGACACAACGGACGCCTTTTCTGGAGTGAGATGAGTGTCCAGTCTGTGAAAAGTCTAACCGATACCTCATCACGAAATAACGTGCTATTTCTGGGAGGCACTGGGGGAAACTAGGTGGACTACTTGCTTAGGTGGCGTGCATCAAAACAATTCCTCATGCAATCATGTTTGACCCATTGTAAGTTAATACGTCAGATTCATTTTGGATTGAAAACCGTCGGCCCCTTAATATATATATATATATATATATATATATATACTCGGGACTGAGTGGTTTACAGGTGCCTACACAGTGAGTCGTGTTAGATGCAGAAAATTATCGCTGACAGCCAGCCGTAAATTCAAAGAATCTTTTAGAAGATTTACGTTGAAGATGACAGTGTCAACGTGTATTTCTGAACGTTCAGTCTGACGTTTCCATACCCGCTATTTGGCAGCGTTCATTCGTTTCTACTTAACACTCAACAGAGTTACATCCTTGAGAATTCACTCTAAGCTCACCCTTGTTTTGATGAACGTGCACCTTTGTTTCTGTGTGAATGAAAAAAATTGAGTCAGTGAGAACGTAACAGACCCATTCAAAAACCAACAGAATAGAAGAATCAATCAGCAGGGGGAAATCACTGTAACTTAGTGACCGCTTGACACCTTTCCCATTTGTGTGACAAATGGTGGTCCACAAAGTCAACAGCCGCACACATGTTGGAGGATAACACTACAATTTATACGAGCTCAGTTCCTGTCGAGTTCCTTGATATACATGCAGCCATGAGGTATTTTCCTGGATCTTGAAAGATAATCGACGATAAGAGCTAACATATGAATTCTAAATTACTGACAAGCGGTCGGGAGTCGATTCATTTTCAAGTTGAACATCACTCACATTTGTTCGCAGCGTTTGCATCCAGGTAGAATTTCCAGCCAGCCTCTTTCGGAAAGAAACACAACATTCTGTACGCGCAGCCATATGTGCGTCACGTAAGTCAAATTTATAACAACATGAACGGAATTATTCTCCTGTTAGCCTGTGTCCATCATCAGAGCCTTAAAAATACGCACAGATCGATGAATCCAGTTCTTCCGCCACACACGCTGTCGACAGTCTGCGTTAGCAAGACTGGCCTGCTTTGTATCGAATTGAAACGCCAAGTTGGTTGATGGCACTTACAATGCTGTGTTTAGTACTCGATAAGATTACTGTTCGCTGATTAGTTACACGTATTTTCATTAAATATTGACCGCTTTGTTTCTAAAGTTGAGCATTCATGTCTAACTGTTAGTTGCTGGACACGCAGTCGCACCTACGGGAGGCCTCCTCAGAATTATTCGTAGTGGCAGTAGTCATTCTCGGTCTCATTGCTGTATAGTTTTTGATTTTCGCTGATCTTCAGCCGCGTAACGGGTTTGGAGCAGACAGTTCAACGCTTCAACTAGTGTGTGCGCTTCACATTCGGCGATGAACTTGATTAGGTTCTGTCTGGTCAACAGCTTCGAAATGTTTCGAATTACTTTAGTACTTAAAGGTTGAGTTAGATGAGCAGCCCAACATTGTCAACAGGAGTACTGAATCAGCGGAGTTTTGGAAAATTGAGAAAAATTGGGGTTCAGGTGAGCTGCATCTAAGAGGGAAGTGTTCATCAAGCCAGCCCCAGTATTCCTATTGAAAACGCCATTTATCTGTGAAAAGGTAGCTGATGAATGACTTCCCCTTGATTGCCGCATAGGTGTTCTGATGTGTTGAAGTGATAGACTGCTGTGTACGAAGTTCCCATTGCATTTTCTGTTGTGACTAGCCATGCACAACAGTCCGCATTCTGCTCAGATCGAGTGGCAGCAGTTAACGGACACTCTCAAACTATATCCATGACCTTAAGTCTGGCAGTTTTGAGTGAATGCAAACAGCAGCGTTTTCTGCTTGCATGTACGCAAGAGTTCAGATTATGGGGACACCAGTTTTGTTGTGGTTATCAATTGTGTGCTTTCGATGGGGAACGACTGCGAACTGTGTACATGCCATTAAAACGAACAAACCTGTTTGAACCGGAGTACACATTCATAAGAATAACAATCCTAAACGGAGTCACGTGTTCTATAGCATAGCCACGTTTTGGTTGGATGAGTGGTAAATTTTGTCAACCCAGCCGTGTCTTCTTCACAAGCTGGAAGTCATTAAATACCAGAAACTGCCGCAAATCAACTGAGCTGGAACCGACCTTCGGCATCATCTAGTTGTTATGTTCACAGCCCAAATGTATGACCTTTATGCCAATAACAGTCGCTCAGACATTCAGTGACTGCAATCATAGATTCTACTAGGATCGCTATACTGCAGATTAGTGTCAAACTTATTAATATAAACCACTCATCGCAATATTTATATGAGCCCGTCAGGATCACCGATGTATAAGGTCACCGCATACAACACTATGTACATGCAACCAGGGGTTTGCCAGTTAGATTCTCTCTTATAGGAAAGTTGTGCGTGTTGCAAATAGTGGCCTAGTGTGCCTAGTGTGCACAAGACTAAACAGTAAAACTGATCACCTAAATTCTTATGACGTGCGCCGTTCCGTATTTTTTGACTCGACCATTCGAGGAATACTGAAATGCTTGTTTGAATTAAACACTGTAGGATTGCAACCACATTTTGTTCCGAAAACGTCTCGAATATATGAATGCCATGATGATAATTCTCCGAGGGCAGTTGCACAGAACGCTTTCTGCATATGTGTACTTATACTTGGTGGTAGAAATGATAGAGACATGCATGTAGTGAGATAGACTAGCCAGTATCTCTGTGCTGAAATAAAGTCTATGTTTGAAAGGCTTCTGTGAATTGCACGATGGAGTAGTCTACGTGCAATATCTAAGAAGTTCGAACCGCTGTTGCTCTAACGTACTACTTTATCGAATCAGCAGAACCAAATATCCCTAGGTATAAATGTACCCCGTTTCTCTTCTACAAGATCTTTATGATCGTGGAGGATTCTGAATGGTGCGCTGACCAATTCCTGACGACTGATTAGTTTCCAATGAAGTGATACGGAATAATGAGACAATAAATTCAAAATAATTGAATTAACAGATTACGAAGCGTAGGTCGGCAAAAAATATGCCCGCAAGAGTTGTGCACTTTAAAGTGTTCATCACCCAAGCCCATGGTTCACGGTCACGTTGTACAATATCTCGCAACATTTGACAAATACATCACTGGTTCTTAGGGTGTATGGTCGGCAGTGCATATGTTCCATGCCGATATTCCAGAACACGCGATCAAATGGAGCACGTCATCTGTAAGTACTTCGATTGCATCATCTATAATTCAAGAAAATCACGAAGAGAACTGTGTTCATTGGCAGCCGGTTGTGAAACGGTCAGGCTGATGGCCGGGTAAACGCTGATAGTGCTGATACGATTTCTAACGAATTTCTAGCATGGTAGACAATGAACACCAATATGAGACCACAACATATGCGGCAAAATCTGGGTGAAACATGCAACCTCAAAACCGGTCGTCATCGAGGTGATAGCAGCAATTCATGATACTAGTACATTGAAGATGAAAGCATGTGTCGTTAACAACGAATAATCGCGAAGCCTCACATAGCATCTATCAGAAGGAGCATGCACCAGTAAACGCCGAACAATAGTATGATCCTGCGCAATCGATCTAGCTTGGACGAGCAAGGTTTGCAACTAGAACTTACCGATCTAATTTCAAAAGCAACCCATCTGTTGCAATCAAAGTCACTCTCCTGAAAGTAGTCCAAATAATTTTTCACCAATTGGCACAACGTAGGTTAACTGCTCAATCCGAAACAATTTTCCCCTGTGTGATCGGTCGAGAAGTAAAAACGAGCTGACCCTTACAATATTCCAGACCAAATGCACCTAGTCAATCACACAGTGACCTGGCCCAGTAGCAAGATTGCTCGTGTTCTTTACAACGAGTTGTATTGACGACGGGAATAGGTGTGTTTTTCCATTTCACATTCGGCCGTGATCTTCACCACTGTGTGTATCAGAGGTGAGTTAACCAAACAGAGGCAAAATATTCGTGGCTTATGTGTTACTCAATGTTACACACACGTCTCACTATTCCATTGCACGAGTTACTGTCACAATTACTTTCTGCTCATAAATGTAATGCACCATGTGTATTATCTCAACGCTCAAAATGAAAAATGAGGAAAGTTTGCAAAATTATAGGTTGGTGTTCTGTTCTTAGAATATTCAGTCTCGTAGCATCCTCAGGAATGTAGTGTACGTTTTCGGTTTGAAAAATTATCATTACATGAAATGGTCTATGAAGATTTTATAGATGCGTGGATCGCTCAGCTTCGTAGTATCTGGATGATGTTGAGATTGCTAAGTTAGGAAATATGTAAGATGTATGGTTGAGATAGCTTCGACTCAAAGATGAACTCTTGTACTTTCCACAGAAATCCTCCTTGCAACAACGGTAACCTCGCGAGCCACAGCTGTCACTTGATGTCATTATCCTAATGCACTACATTGTGCATCGCAGGATAATCGAAACTCGTACGGTAACACTTATTCAGTGCGGATATGCAATGGAACTATCGGCAGAAGAGGGAATATCAGTTTTATTATTGATCAATGTGCAAATCTCGTCAGCAGATATTTTTAGCGAAGTACACAATATAGAATGACATTAAGAAGATATGCGCTCAATTTATTCGAACTGAACCGTGGCGTGTGGGTTTAATATAAATATCTCCGTTGTGCATTCGTGTAACATAACATCATATTTATGAACAATTTCGACCGAACCAACCACAAGTAGTAAAGAGTCAAATTTTCTCACCCTGATCTCTAGGTATCAGACAATATTGTATCTGGCCAACACTGGACTGCGTGACACACTTCAATGTCAACCGCTGTTCCAAAATTGACTTACCAACTGGAACATCGTACAAAGTGCGCCGGTTCCACCGACAGGCCTGCCAAAACATACCGTCAACAGTAAAAGTGCTGTGGATTTGTACAAATTCGTACTGACCAACGTGAGTAGTGCAGTCACACGTCACTTCTTGACCACTCGATCAAAAATGTCAGAAATATCCCACGAAACCGCCAACAAACACAGTGGTTCATTCAAATCATATATGGGTGGCTTGTGATTGCTCTGATCATGAGGTATTGCAACAACACAATCGATTTGGCTGCAAGTCAAAAGTTGTATTACATATCCCGCACTAATGAAGAGGCATATTGTTGACAAGCTGTTATACTGATCAGTGAAGTTGTGCATACTTTGATTGAAATTTCAGTTGCAGTGTCATGTGTGCCTCTTGGAACACATTTGCAGATCGGCTAAAACGTCCGTGTAGTTCGTGCAACGCTTGATTGCGGTATTCATCTGCGCACTAATCGGTTGCTATATTAACTGGAAATATGAAACGTCTTCTAATTACTATTAATCCAGAGTATCTAGTGCACAGCATTGCGTGCTCTATTCGGGGCAGTATTTCTGCATGAGTGATAGTTCTTCAAGCGTAGAACATCTGGAAATGTTGGAATATGCCCACCGTAGGTATGTACACCTGGACTTCGGCACGGAACGCATGCCGGTTCTCTAAATCCCACGATTCGTCTAGATAATTCTGAATTGTTCTCAGCTTCAGTTAGCTCTTAGTGACTTGCCTGTGATCAAGCTAGCAACAATTAACTGTTGTTCATTGTGACCAGTTGTGGGTTGCAGGCAAGTATCACAGTGGCGAACAAAAATAGTACTCGAACATTCATTTGTGTTACCATCCTGAATTAATTATTGTGTATGGGATAACCAGGCCACGCTAATGGCATGTTCAGTCTTACCAACCCGACGTGCAGATGAGCAGGTTGTGCTAACTTTCTCACTCCAGAGATTGAATGATAATGTGCATGCGTGTTTGGTGGTGTCGCCCATTTTGAATTGTTCATTATTTCTCCAAGAAATAGCCTTTATAAGCGGAGGATATTCCGAACAAACACCGGAACTGAGAGTAGGCATGTCGTGAACTTGCGCAATTTTACCAACTATGAGCATGTTTCTAAAGACACTGCAAACTATTCAAAAAAAAACTACAAGTGTTGGATATTGATTTGTAGCATTCATTCCATGTTAACAACGCCAGTTTCGGAAGATCTAATTGTGAGTTGTACAATTAAACGAACACACAAAGCCCGAGTTCAATGCAATTTTATCCGACCTAAATATTGGGTAAGAATTCAGTTCAGAGATAGCAAATACTGAAACAATGTATAGTTACGGCAATTGTGCGCATTCCTCCAAAATGTTCCCCGCCAGTTGGCTAGCTTAACAGAAATAACAACGAACAATTGTATTTTCAAGATCTTTGAATTGAAATGTAACCAAAACCATTCAAAACGGGACAATAGATACGACTGGGTCTGTAGAAATTCACGGAATTCATCCGCCGATGTCACCCACATTGTTTTGAACAATTAAATTAACATTTTAGAAATAATGGTTTTCAAGATGTCGTGGACATTTGGACAGGTTGTTGGCAACAGACAGTGTTTTCATCCAAACAACGGGCCTACACACACACAATACCAACTATCAACAACAACCAGATGGTAACAGCTACGTACAAGCTCGACGAACACACACGGCTAAATTAAGATCACTCACATATGACCAATACCATCGCAGACAAAAGCAAGGCATATGCACAAAAACAGACAAGGCAAAATCAATCACCACGTTGGGGGAAAACTCAACATATTTTCACCATCGACTACGAGCAAAACTACATCTTGTTCACATCTCCTCCTTTGGTCTATTCGATATGGTTCAGCCTGCAAGGGCCAAATTCCTAGTCAACGTGGTCCGCCGGGTTGAAATGGCACACAAGCCAACATGGCGGGGGAGGTCAGGACGTACAGGGGACTACGATGAGACTAGATGACTAGGTGAAAAACAACTAACCACTACCACAGTGTGGAATTAGTCCAGTGCTTGTATGCCTCACTCGTGTTACCACTCAGGAGGAATTTTGCCTTGCCAAAGGTTGCTCGCGAGGACCGGAACGTCAAAAATATTCCCGGTATGTCGTCCGTTCAACACCGCTGTGTTATTCATCTTCTGAACGACCAACTAATCACCACATAGTACACAGTTTATTTGCCTACATCACAGTCAATGTGTCATGAGGTTTCTGACTGAGGTCATAAGACTATCATCTGTCGCACTCAGTTCATCCCATATTGCACAGCAATATAACCGTGAATAATCGAAATGGCTTTGTGACTGACATCTCCAGCTACTCACAACCGTGTTTACTCAGGACGTCTCCAAGGTAGCTCCGAAATATCTCGCCAAATGCTAGCGGAAAATAGGTATGCTTTTTTTCTGTCCAGTAAAATTCAAGGAAAACCCCCTCTCTGCACTTCTCTAAACTCTATCGGTTTGCTTCACCCCGCCGTCAACAAAACCCGAAACTTGTGAACTGAGAGCGGCTAAGTGGGACACGAGTAATCCCGCAGTGTAGCTACCACAGTCAACTGTATAATCCTTTGTCAAATAAAACACTTCAGTCTCCAAATGTTGTAGCAGAAATTCGCACCAGCGCGAGAACTCCTGCTAGAATCTGACCAGGTTTTGTTTAGAACAGAATGACACAAAATCAAACTATACACCGAGCACGAGAAAAGGTCTGGATGAAGACGAGTTAGTCTAGGTGGACTAAGGGAATGACCTCGACGATTACCAGATATCCTTATATGAGGCTACTTCAAACGCATTGTGTGCGACGAACGCCCACAATCAATGTTGGAACTCGAAATGACCATACATTAGGAATACAGTGCATTTACATTCTGTGTTTTCATCACGATTAAGAAGACTAATTTCGTGTAGGAAAACACTGGAAAACTGACCACCTCATGTGAATTCAGTATGTGCACATTCTTCTCCTTCCTGCTGCGTATGAAGGTATCATCCACCTATCAAAAACAACGATAATGTCCATGGGCAATTTCAAAATCCCCATAATCACGAGATTCTGTCATCCGCAATTGGATCGTGGCATTTGGGCGAACGTACTGCGTACTGTTGTCACTTCGCTTTACCTTCTCGATTTACGTGCAGTAGAATAGTTGAGATCATAACCTCAGCAAACGGTGAACTCAGTGCCTAATCACAGGTGCGCGTCGCGACCACCTATTGCGTTTACTCCGCGGAATGTTCAAACGCTAGCGATAAGAGCACAGCAGAATGAATTAGCCAGTTCCGGTCAATGGTAGCCAGTACATTTTACCTGATGCGTATGGCTTGTCATGAGGTTATAAAATCCATCCACCATCGGTAGATGTCTCCCTTGAAGTGAAGCAGTCCCCCTGAGTGGTGGTCTAGCAATGTGACCGGTTTCCACTGTAAACCTTGGTCCCAGTCTGATTTGTGAACAAAAAGTTTTAAGACAACGCTGATTTTCTGATAGAGAAGAAACTCAATCGAGGTAACGTGTACAACGAGCTGTTCATTGCGATTGCGCTCACACAACAAGCCGTATACCACGCAACCTATATATGAATAAAACATGGGAAGATGTGGTGATAGGAAGTGGGAGAACGTGGCCTAACTGCGGGGTTGCAAAACTGAAGCAGCCTCACAACGTTCATAGATCTGAAAGCATGACCATAAATCTTCACGTCAGAAATCTTAAGTCGTAGACTTAATGAGACTCTTCAAGCTGCACTCAATCGACTGGGAACGTCGGTCGACAGGCTGGATCTAGACTAATCGCAGCGGTGGTTTAGTGAGCTCACAACAATTCTGTATCCATCAAGCGGGTGATTCTGATCCAGAATAGAAGACGGTCATACTGAGGAGTTTCTTAGTAATCAGTTGTCAAGATGGGATGAAAACTTTGGGGCAACTCAGCAATCTTCGGAAACTGGACAATATCGCGTTCCGGGAACTTATCCAGACTGTCGTTCACTGGAGCAATAATTTGTGATGTCTCTGATTCGTGTGGTCACGTCAGGATGGCTCACATTCTTTACCTGCAGGATTTCGAACATAAGGATAACAATGATCAACGACAGAGAAATAATTGCAATCGGTAAACATGATCACCGCACAACTACAGCTTTTGCGCATCTTCTCGGTCTACATGAGCATCCACTGAACATATCTCAAAACTGTTGAAACTGAAAGTATGCACACAGATCGGTCAGCATCGATATCATTTTGCTCATAGAACGCTTGCGTATCATTCACCGACGTTTTGATACCGATGTCAGTTACTGCGCAGATTGCTGAGATTACAGGTCTTTACTGAAAATCCAGAAGACTTGCCTTCATTTCGATAAACTGTAGATGGACGGAAGGGGTAGTGGTAACCTCACATTTCACTGTTAACGGTGCCGCTTCGAAAACAGATTTTCGTTCGGCCATCCTGTTCTGTCAAAAATTTGGTGGTGCTAGGTGGGTGATACCTTACATTCACTCTGCCGTGCAACCACTGCCAAATGTGTGGGACACAAGTGCGTTTAATCAAGAAGCCAATTTTACCAGAGAAAGGGCATCGGCGTTCTAAGACCTGTATATTCTAGGTCACGGAATATGCACGAACGTTGATAACAAAACAAGTAGTGGAAGGTACAAGAGAAGCGCCCCTTTTTTCTGCTTTTCACTGATCTCTGGTCACCATTCGCGTCCGCGGTTCACTAAGAATGCCGATTGACCGATTCTGAACGAACTTTGCCATTATGTTTTACAAAACTAAATAAGTTGTTCCTCTCCAAACGCCAGTCACCCCAATGCCGGTTTGAATGAAATCAGAAGCATGAGTAAAACTGGGTAACACAGTGAGTATGGTAAATTGGAACGTTAGTCGGTGCTAGATTAGTAGATCGTGTTGTGTTAGGTTGAATATGGCCGAAAGTAACCGAAGTTGCTGGTCGATTGCGCCTGAACAGCCGGCAAAATCTCAGCACAGGCGGTCAACTGCTGAATTAAGCATGGGATTTCAGGCGTAATAGCCACTGGCGACAACCTGAGTATCCGTTGAACAATGAGTGTTTGTTCAAGTTGCAATGCGGATCTAGCTAATCTATCAGCGGAATACGCAATATGCATTTTGTACGAAAGACAACGTTGTTTGCTCTTCCTGTGGATGTACAACTCCTGGTTAATTGGACAACGTTCACGTGATCGCATTTTTGATCTACAAGGATCTTATCACTTTAGCATTGCTCATTCTGAATGCTTGCTTATTGGGAGAGTGATGTAGAAATTTACAGTAAAACCTTGGTCTGACTGTAGTGGACTACCGACTGTCGATCATGCCCAGTGAGCTGCAATCAAATTAAGACACTGTCAACATTGGACCAACTTTCATGTTAGACTTAACACTTGGAGAATCTTTCACTGACGTCGACGGTATATTAGTGATTAACGACTAGCAGCATGACTGAATTCTCACACGACGGTTGTGTGCACTTGAATGTAAAGTCAGAAGCCAATCAGAACCGCTACGTTGCATTTCAACTGAGACAAAATAGCAACCGGTCAGCACTCAGAAAATTCTTACGAAATTGACTTGAATCCGAATTGATACGGGATATTTGAAGTCCCTAAGACTAAGTGTTCCGTTCTTTTCAGAAAACATCCACAGTTGTGATTAGTGAGAAAAAAGCTTGGGCACTGTGAGAAATGTAAAAAGGGAATGGATGCGAGCCAACTAATCAAAGTCTGAACACCATTTGCTGGTTCCAGACTGAAATCGCCGTAACCATTTCCAGTACGTCGAATGTTCATTGTGAACACTACGTAGTGGCGGCAGTAGAACTGTTGAAATTCTCATGTAGCTCTACTGGATTACACAGCATCTACCATGGTGGCTCTATCCACGTACCTCGATTTGATTGCCAGTGCAT
>QNGE01002853.1:40728-54076 GCA_008508345.1 Paragonimus westermani | reverse complement strand
ATGTACAACTCCTGGTTAATTGGACAACGTTCACGTGATCGCATTTTTGATCTACAAGGATCTTATCACTTTAGCATTGCTCATTCTGTATGCTTGCTTATTGGGAGAGTGATGTAGAAATTTACAGTAAAACCTTGGTCTGACTGTAGTGGACTACCGACTGTCGATCATGCCCAGTGAGCTGCAATCAAATTAAGACACTGTCAACATTGGACCAACTTTCATGTTAGACTTAACACTTGGAGAATCTTTCACTGACGTCGACGGTATATTAGTGATTAACGACTAGCAGCATGACTGAATTCTCACACGACGGTTGTGTGCACTTGAATGTAAAGTCAGAAGCCAATCAGAACCGCTACGTTGCATTTCAACTGAGACAAAATAGCAACCGGTCAGCACTCAGAAAATTCTTACGAAATTGACTTGAATCCGAATTGATACGGGATATTTGAAGTCCCTAAGACTAAGTGTTCCGTTCTTTTCAGAAAACATCCACAGTTGTGATTAGTGAGAAAAAAGCTTGGGCACTGTGAGAAATGTAAAAAGGGAATGGATGCGAGCCAACTAATCAAAGTCTGGACACCATTTGCTGGTTCCAGACTGAAATCGCCGTAACCATTTCCAGTACGTCGAATGTTCATTGTGAACACTACGTAGTGGCGGCAGTAGAACTGTTGAAATTCTCATGTAGCTCTACTGGATTACACAGCATCTACCATGGTGGCTCTATCCACGTACCTCGATTTGATTGCCAGTGCATAAGAGACAATATTTAAAATGGATAACTCACTAGCGGATAGCTCTCCCTACTCTGTTGCACAGTCGTCAGTTCCCGCTTGGTTCGTTTTGTTTAGTTGTCGCGAGGCCACTAAACTATACCGGTGCAGAAACAGCAACAAGTCCTTCTCAGTCCAAACCCTATTTCATTATATCGATTTATTTTCTGGAGACGACCAAGTGAAATCAAGCGGCTCTCGTCAACATGAATTCATTGATAGCCTTGTGGTTCCTCGATCACCGACATTTTTCATAAGATGTTAACTGGTGCGGTTATTTTGAGCAGAATACAAAATGAATCCCAACACAACCTATATTTTCAGTTTACCTATGGCTTGCACACATTGAAGAGAAAAACTACACTCCAATTTCACTCTTATGAGCACTGATGGGCGATCTAAACTTTTGTTTAGATCGAGATGTGCACTCTCTTCCTCGTAACCGTAAGAAAAGCGTGTTACACCACATTATTAACATCATGATGGACACCACCGAAGACTTAAATCGAGCCCCAGTCACAAAACTATGCGACCAGTGATCAGCTTGACGAAGCATTCCTAAGAGAATAACCAACAGACCCACCGTGCCCAATACAATCGAGAAACCTGTGATTAAGCTTATTCAACTAGGTTGATGATACCGTCTCCGTTGAACCAACAGCGCGTGCTTCATATCCTCACTGGATTCTGTTAATATAACGCAATATTTTAAGTGCACGCCGACTCAAAACAGTGCCATCACTTCATGTGTCATACATAGGAGCAAACATTGAGAACTCCTCTCGATTGGCACAGGTCGTCATTCTCATTGGAACTGTTGTATCGTGCACCGCATGTATGAAGCGTATTACGAAGGCTCTGGTTATCTACTCACAAATGTGTTTGATACCCTACCATCGTTGAACACGCTGAGCGTTGCAACACATCGCACAAAGCTACTGGACTGCGTTCATATGAAACTGAGGCGTAACGTTCGTGGGGAATTTCCTATGAAGAGCAAAAGATTTGGGATGGTACAGTGCTTGAGTGAACAGTGTGGGTACTCTTCACGCTGCGTCACTGTCGTGTTGGCCTCCGAATTTTAATCACATATCCAGAATTGGTGAATGAGGACAGGCTCGTCAGCTGCACAAAACAGTAGCAGATGGTTCTGTTCCAAAAATAATTCAACGCAGTAATGTCGATCACCTCACTTATCAGAATGACTGACCCCAGATGATTTGGGAATCGATTCAATCCGTTTGTTGTTCGCTGAAAACTATTCCGAACATGTATATAGGTATGCCATTCATCTACCTGTGATTGCCAATCCACTGCCTTACTGGTAAGGTAGACTGACGCGTGCAGTTTCAAAGGTAGTGGATTGTTCAGCTCAGCATTTGGCGTAATCAATTTCACAAAAACCACTTCAATTGATGGGCATAATGAAAGTTGTTACACGCACGTTGTCATTTGAATCGTCGGCTGTTTTTGCTACCGAATGTAGTATGTCTTAGTAGACGGTACAATACCATGAGCTCTGCAAATTCTGTCACTTATATTGTGCGAAAAATCATCATAGGTTTTCCATGTAAAGTCGCGGTTGGCTGATCATCAGGGCTGACAGTTGACGTCATGTTATTTCGCGAGTCCGCAAACTGTGATTTCTTCGNAACGAACAGATTTCTGACGGTTTTGCGTCTAGAACTGACCTTAACAGAACTTGCCAAACGAACGGCACAAAGTCTATTATTAACAGGAATCCAACCTATCAGTGAGGCTGCGGCCGTCGTGCTGAGGACTTCACCTAATACAGCTTGACCGGTAACCGCGGCCAGAGAGTCACTTGAAGTGTATAACCGGTATCGGGTAGAACGTGCAGGTGCTGTCAATTCCATACGTCGACCACTGTCGCGGATTATTGTCTCCGAGATACAGCAAATATCGACGTGCAGCGAGTCTAACGTTCGTGCGAGAGCAGCGTGTTGACCTATCTGGTTTAGAGTACGAACGTTGAAGGCACCTATATTAATTTGCGTTCTAGATCGAAGCACAGGGCGAGGGAAGTCTGGGACTGAGTGGTGAGAGCTGGGACTTACCGACATAATGTTGCTATGATTAATTATATCGTTTGCAGTACCCGCAGAAAAGTTATCAGAATTGGGAATCGGGAGGGGCCTGAGAGCTAAATATGATAGGGCAGTGCGGGAGGGTTCAGCAGTAGCACGTTTCCGCCTATCCACCCTGCTGTATACAGTAGATGAGGCAACCCGGTTTATACTGCGAGACGGCGGATGCAGTATGGGATTGTTTGTGTTGTGATTATTCATGGTTCTGTGTAGGCTGAGATACTGGCAGGACGCCCTTTGGCTCAAAAGCCTGTACCGCAAGGCAGCGGGTGGGCGGCGGTGTACCAGAAATGGTACGTTTTTCGGGAACATATGCCAACCATCTTCCAACACCCAACCTGGAGGACCGGAGACTGTGGTTTGTTAGACGTCTACCTGTTGGCCTGTCTGGTATGAGTAACTCTGTGCAGTTTATCCCAACAGGTCATCGAGATGCGCAAGCCGTCACACCCCTTCAAGTTCCAGTCTCACCGTGACCTTACATTCACACGGAACAACCGGAACGAGGGACCTCACGCCATCGACTTTCGAGTGCTCGTCTCAATTGTCCGTGGGTGCTTGGCTGTGACGGATCAAATTTTGAGGAAGTTTCACTTTGACTTACCCCGAGTTTGCCGTTCGACAGATCAAAGTGACCTAGATCGAACGTGTGCCTCCTCCGTGGATTTCGCAGAGGTTTTTGATTCTTTGAACCTAGGGCCGTTGTGGACAACACAGGATTATTTTGGTTGTTGACTCAAGCTCCACGATCCCATTAGGTTGTTTTATGTGGGCACGGAAACAAAAAGGCGATCTCAGGGATTAACCACGACGATTTCGACTTCACTGGCGAAGAGCAGGTTTTATCTTGGGCGTTTGAGGGATAATTTATATCCCTCTCTAATGCTTACAGCTGCCTTTCACGACTAAAGCGACGACGCTGAAACCGATTACCACGAGCATCCTGGTAGAAGGACCAGCTGGTCTCCAGCGCCTCTCCTAAGAAGAGACCGCCTTGGAGGTTTACCTGAAAATTAAGGCTGCGATCAAATATGAACGATATTTAATTTGAAATCAATCAATTTCCAGATGACTCTTCGATTCGTTTGTAAGTTGGTCGAAATGTCCTACCAATTTAGAAAATCAATTGCCGGATCGAATTCGCGGAACTGGTTTGAGAATAGACCTCTCCTTATATTCAATAATACTCCACATTCAACTTAACCAACCTTCGGCGACTATTTCTAGGAATAGGAAAATACTCAGAGTTTACTACTTGTTATCCTTCAAGATCTACAACACACGCTTGTATGAATCTACGTTACACGTTTTTCCGGATGATTCACACCTAGATATAATGTATCAGGGCAGACTCCCAACGTGGTGGTCCAGGGAGAAAGCCAACTCTTCTGTATCCACTCTAAAATAATGAAGAATTCACAAACAATACTAAAGTTGCCAACTGAGACAGTCAGGCCCGTCGGATAAAACTTTTGAATGCATTAAGCAGCGGGTTATGAAAATTTTGACCCATCCTTTATCTGCACAACAACAAGCAACCTACTTACGAGCAATATATTGAGGAGCGATACTGTTTGCGTACACAAGAAACGGGCTTGATCTCGGCGCAAAATGGATTGCCGAGAGGAAGAAATTGCAAATGTGTAAACGTTATTCCGTTCCTGGTTAACAGATCAGCGATTCACTCTTTGCATGGCGAATTTTAGAGAGGTCCTACATCTTGCTTTCTGAATCCGTACTGATATGTTAATAGGTTGATAGAAAACCACCTAGCTCATTCACCCACCCTCAACGCGAGTTTATCCTCCGCGCCACGATTGATACCGACTTGGTTCATAACCAAGCTGCATTACGAATAAATTTTTAGTACACTAAGACAGAGTGTATTAAATTTCCTGTTTATTCTGAAACACGGCTAATTAATGCGTGAATCTGAAACATTTCTAACCATGCTTTGGATGATGAAACAATCAGTTTGCAACTGTCCCCTTCATTATACGAACACGTCAAACAACCGTTGTGTTCAATTAGAAATTTGTATTACATTGCTGCAACGTGTTTGGCTCTCATCAGTTTGGCTGTATTCACGACGTTGAGCGGCAACCGACATGAGAACCTGTTTGCTGTGTTACCTGAATAGGTGAGAGTGAAGTTCTTGTGTACCGTAAATGGTGAGAGTGTCACGTCAGCTATTGCGTGTGGTATGTAGCGCATTGTGCGTTCCGGTGTTGCGATAAACGGCGGAACACAGCAGCTGAATTTGACCGAGGTAAAACACCAGGTACCAAACTATTTTATCCTGTAACATGACAGATTTGTGCTGCAGTTCAATCTAGATGTAGCACTTGCAGTTTATGAAGTTTTCATTCCCGTGCACAACTTATATGACGCCTGCATCCATTTCAACAAGCAAGCTTCTGATTACTGTCGCAAGATTACTGCTAGCTCGCTCCACTGATAACTACTTTATAGGACATTGAGGAAAATTATTTCATGCAATCCGGTGTATGGGAGTTGGAGTGGGTAACGCAGGCCGTTCGTGAGTAAGAAACATGACTACATGAAACGTTTGAACGCGGCTGATTCCGGAATGCGTGTTAGCGGGAGAACATTACATAAACATCTGGTCAGTGTTCGTGGATTATCACAAACGATGGGTCCACGTAGATTTACATCCACACCAATTCTGCTTGTAGTTTTGTATTACTTATGCGCAGCCAGTAAACTCCAGGGAACCTGAGTCGTTCAGCAAAACAACTCTGGCCACCACGACGTTGTGGCAAACGTGGGACTCGTTAGCATTGAGGAACGTGAAACGCCCGATGTTGTTTCACTTAAGTTAACAGCAGACTCCCAAATAATCATCACCGCTGTAAACTGCGACTAATGCTCGACGTTTCAGTAGATTACCAGTTCAACTGAGTTAGAACGGAGTCAGTGTCGGCTCGCTTGAGGGGCACTGCCATGAGTGCGGATGTCTGCAGTTTCGTCTCGATTATGACGTTGTGCCAGTGTTCCCTTGGTCTATAAGAAGGGTGGTTGGCTTACACTTTCAAGATTCAGCGCGCACAAGCTAACATACGATTTCAACACTAGCTACCCCGCTGTCAACTTAGGAGTTTTGGAAGTATATGCTCTACCGGAACACGATAAATATTCAGCACATATCACAGGTGACCAGGAGCATTTATTTGGTTTCTCGAAAACTGGACAGTATACGCCCATTCAATGTATTCCACCTTAGATTGTCTTGATTGCTTAATTTCCGTGGTCAATGTGAACCTCATTGTGAACACCTAATAACTCATTTTGGAAGTCAGTATAAACTTCATTGTGATCGCCGAGTAATACCAACACCGCCTACCTCTAACTATTAACCGAAAACGCGTACTGAATAAAATGCAACTTAGTGAAGAGGACTGTTTCTTGGTCAAACGGCTGACATGAAGAGAGATATTACAATTGTGTTGTTACATCACTGCGTGTCACTTTAGATAGCCCGACAGTTGATTGTGCCTTGATGCTCCGCGTTAATGGATGACTCACATTGGAGCCACTTCGCATTGTTGAAGAGCAAACCATTGGCTTGTCTGGCTTATTGGTGACCAGAACGGAATGCTGACCTGCGTAACATTTTTAACGGTCATGCTGAGTGTGTGTAAAGCGCAGTTGCCACCGTCCGGATGGATCTCTGGCAGATGAATTGCGAAGACTGCCAAATAGACGTGCTGACTACTGCGGCCCATTCTACTCGTTTCGTGTCCGCAATGGCGGAAGTTTATTTCACGCCGTCCGCAAATGCGGACTTTACTCTAGTCGCACTGTATGAAGCGTTCGATTGTGAAGGAGTACTATGCGCGTTGGTGACTGGCAGTAGTATTCAGTTCACTGCGCAGAAGTTTGAAAACCGGTTGGAGGAAGAAATTTACTCACCGCCCCGAGATATCCCGAATCCAACTGAACCTCTGAAACATCCGTGCGTATTCTGGAAAGTTCGCTTAAACCTATCAACCCGTCTATTTTCGACTAACCGGCGAATGATGTGTATAACCTCTTGGTGCGGTACCGACATTCAGACCACTCAACAACTGGGGGCAGTCCAGCTAGCCTGCTCGAAAACCGTGTTCACCGAGCAAACACCCTTAGATTGGAACTAGTTAGATTTGTCTGTCATCGTACCAGTGGTCGCCGGTCATCACGAAGAAGTGTACCCGATAACCTGGGCACCCTAATCTGTCGCATCCTTGATTTAGAAGATGGGTCAGTCCATCGTAAGCACATTGATCAATCTGCCTATAACTTACTGATTTACACCCAGAAAGTGTCCATTAATGGCACCGACGTCTCTGTGCCTAGTTAAAAACACGTTCCTTGGTTACGGATGCCGTTGAACGAACCACCAGAAGTGAAGTAGTTTGGAGACTCCAGAAATACACAACGCAGAAACCGTAACAATTCCGGCTTTCATTTAAACTGCGACGGTTTCGTTGATTAACACGGAATACATTTCTCGTTGTTATTATCCTACCGCGTTGCTGACAGTACGCTGTACAATCTCTTCCAACAGGCAGATACCTGATCTTCTTAGGTCGCCATTTCAGCAGCGCCGAAACTAGCTCTTCGGTTGAGCTTAATCATTTGCTTCGCTTCTGTACGTCTAGAACCATCACACACAGAGCTCGGATTTTAGCGTAATTTGACAGAAACCTAGTTGACAATAACCTAGACTCCAAACCAGCAACCGTAACAGCATGGTCACAGTTGGCAAGTCCTTTAACAGCTGGGCTACACAGTAACACCGGGAGCTCAGAAATTTCACACTTAGACCTGGTTATCTACACAACTGGCCACTCAAGATTATCCGGGCGTTTTACTGCTGAAACAGAGTTTGCCGGGTAGTTCACGCCACCGATAAGCACCAACCATGGATTGTTGACAGGTAGTTCGCCAGGTTTCAACGGTTATCTGGAAATCCTTCACGTTCCCATCAGGCGTCAGTCAGGGAACGAGTGTTCTCCGCAAGAAAATAACTTCAACGCATGCCAATATGCTGTTTACCAATTCCAGGAATAATTTTCAGCAAATAGAGAAAATATCGATCAGGCATTATAACGGAAGCGTAAAACTAACTGTCACTGTCACCGAAAGAACATTCTGAGTTAAGTGCAAAAGTGTAACCCAAAAATGATTATTTTTGTCAATAGAGACGAGTATCCCCAACCCTGGGTTGCACGACAATGCATACGTGACATCAATCAAACATCTTGGGATCCTGAAACTGGACGCGAAACGAAAGTTTACAGCAGGAAGACGAAATCCATCAGTAATGAGCCGAACTCAGTCGAGTCAGTGAGTGAACTTATGATTCCTACAGAAAAAACATTTCGGCAGATTTCCGAAAATTCTCTCGGATAGCCAGCTGCTGGTTCTTTCATCAATATCTGTTTAATGCAAACAGACAGACGATTAGGCACAGAAAGACGAGGCGAATTCGAGCAAGCCATCCCCAAGATATGGTTACAGTGCTGGACAGGTGTCGACCGACAGACTATGTCTTGTTGCACGGGAGCACTCTCTCTATTGCGTTCGAACCTCTACGGTTAATCAGTTCGCCTCTCCTCGGTTTTCACACGATGAATCCGTCAAATATAAACACATCTCGGAACCGCGTACGTATTGCTCACTTGAACCAATAAGTAACAGAAAGTATAGACACACTAATTACCAGTACACTATTCAACTTATATGTGTTTTTCAACTATACAGAACCAAATACGATACACCTCGTGCGCGTGCACAAGTTGCATATTTAGCCGTTTCTGTACCCACCTGTACCTGTTAACAGGAATGAATTGAAAACACCGTCATATAGACATATTTTATATCGTACAGAAAGACTTGTTTTTCATTTTGCCATGTACATAGCTTGTGAGGATCACGCTAGAGAACCAGCGAAATAGAGAAAAGATATGAATGTATTCACCACGAATGCAACAAACAGCTATTTGCTTTCTACACAGACAGTTTTCCGACAAAGAATCAACATAACACTTTTCAGTAAGACAAGACGGCGGAGCAAATATTCGTGATCACTACCCTAATGCAAACTGTAGCAGTGTCTCGTTGTCCCCATAAAGTCTATCACGACGCATGTAAGATGTTCATATACACACGTATATATATGTCTGGGCAGTGTTATTAACATGGGTCAATGGTTCATTCAACTCAGACAATCTGCATCCATTCAAGTGAACTTCATTACCGAGGCTTCGATTCGTCCACCGCGAAGTGTATTGTCTTCCGTGAAACCTCAGTGACACTGATCTGTTAGTGTTTTATTTGCGATTGGACAAATTAACGCGCTATTTTGGATTAGTTTTCAATTTCGCGATCAGACAGAAGCCAAAACTTCCCGGCGATCACTGGGGAGTTCAGCTGATATAAGCTAAAAATCCCAGCCAGTTTGCCTCAGAGGTGGCACTTCCATGGATGTTTCATTCAGCTTCTATCGAGAAGAAGCATCATATGTAAGCACTACTCTTGCTAGATCTCGTCAGATATGCACATTGTCTGCTCTACTGGAAGGCAAATGTGAATAAGCTTGTGCATATGAGAATTTGGTCACAACAAATTAAACATCATTGTCATAATTGTTAGGATGAATTTCTTTTGGAAGCGTGCCCTCATTGCTAGGCCAGACCTTGGGGTGAATATGCACTTCTGAAAATCGAGTCCACTGTCTTCCTTTGAAAAAGATTATGTGAATTGCCTATGTGAACGCGGCAACTGAGAATAATTGTGAGTTACATTCAACGTGCAGAAGCAAGTGTTTCAGTCACCGTTAATCAGTAAATGCACTGCAAGGAAATGTCCGGATATTTTTAAGTTGTTCTCATTCTTCAATATTATATGCATGCAAGCTGTTCCATGGTCGCTAAGGGTGGAACGCATGCTTGGTGTATATGATATCCGTGGCTGAAAATGAGGCGCCAGTCGCCCAGCAGAGATGGTGCGACTTGATTCCAAATGCAGGTTGAGATCCAAGTTGAATTACGTAGATATTTATTTGTTTCGAATGAACTGTGTCTAACTCATTTTAGCGAGTGGTATAGCTATTCCAAATATCTTTTCCGGTTACAAGCACACACTTGTCATGCAAATATTCATTGTTTCAGCAGAACTTGTCCTTATCAAGCCACAATAACTCGACTACATATTCAGCAATCATTTTGTGTGTATGCAGCCTATAGTTGTCACTCGGGAAAACTGCTTCTGTCGTTCAAAAACTGTAACGGTAAGGTGAGACAACGTGGAAATTATTCACACTGGACCTGCGTAGGTAAACTAACAATAACTGTGGTTTCCAATTCTTACATTAGAGTCCTATGTGCAGTTGCATGGAAGTATTTCGTTGGTTTTGACTGTAAACACCATGGGAATACGTGCCCGATATTTTCGGTGTTGAACAACAAACATATGATGCCTCCAAAACACATTAGACTCATGCAGAACCAATTAACCTGCTGCATACCTGTGGCCAAAAGTAATTAGAGAGAATTTTGTTAATACGAACAAATATTTCCGTGTAATTTGTGGCGGTATTTTGAAATAACTATGCCGGGCCTAATGTTTTTGATATGCATTTCAATGTAAACCTCGTAGACTGTGGATAATTGTCGTCCGGTGAATTCGTTTTGTTCCGGAGCGCATCAGAATACGAGCATTCCGCAACCAACCCCCATAACTAATTGCGATCCGGTCATCGACACCCAGGATATTACGTAATTTCATCGCGAACACAATTGTTGAGAAACAACGTGTATGTACACATGCAGTGGTTGTTATAATCAAGCCTGTGTTCGTTATGCAAAGTCACAGTCTACCGGAGCTTGACTCCTCCGGGTAAACCTTCAATGAAGTTTCCAGCTATGAATGAAAATTGGGAGTATAAATGGCCCTTCTGGAATCAGGATGCCAACTCTACCGTTCAGTTTGCGTTGGCGCACTCGAGAGTCAAAGATTTTGCATCTATAAATACAACGATTCCATTGCCTGAGGTAACCAAATTCTGCATTCTTTGACGAGGTTTTCTCAGTGTGATAGCCATTCGCATGAAGCTCTACCACTAACCTTCTCGTCAGCTCACAACCTATGCACATACATCTATGCACATTCATCCTGCACAGACATGCTCAGTGAATCTCAATGGAGGGCCCTAATGATAGGCGACAAAAAACGGACACCGTCAAACTGCTAACATGGCTAAGTTCCCAATTTCCGAGAATGCGTGCGCGTGTCTACATTACACTGATGTTCAATATTTTTGATAGATAGATCAGCGAATTTGTTGGCCTAATATGCAAGGCACCCCTGCGAAATTTCCGGAATACTTCTCACTGTGATTAATTTTTTATAATCGTACGCCACGCGTAGACTAAAAACACTTGATATA
Organism: Paragonimus westermani; assembly: GCA_008508345.1. Lineage (NCBI taxonomy): Eukaryota > Metazoa > Platyhelminthes > Trematoda > Plagiorchiida > Troglotrematidae > Paragonimus > Paragonimus westermani. The sequence continues at coordinate 42,737 of QNGE01002853.1, read as the reverse complement.
CATCACCATCAGTTTGACAGAGGTGAGCCTACGTGAGTCCTACCATGGTCTCTATGTCGGCATCCGACGTAATCCACACATAGGTGAGGTATGGTCGGAAATCAACGATTTAAGACACGCCTACCAGTTGTTTCGTTAGTTCATGACCACTCGCTTCATATCCACGTTTTGCTGTATCTGATTTCTGACAGCTGCATACCTCAATCCGCGTGCGCTTAGCTCGTGGTTGTTTGTAGCAAAATTGTAACACATTGCGCGCCGAATTATACTAACCACTCAGGCACACGTGCATCCAGAGTGTGCCATGTCATCAAAGTAGATGTTATGATCTTAACTGTGTAAGAATCACGTCCATCCAAGATGTCTGCTTCACAGACAAACCCACTGTATTATCTAAGTGAAAAATCTAACTGAAGATAAAAAGTTTGTGTGCTCAAGCTAAAATCAGTTATCATGTCACCAAAATAGGTTTGTGTTTCTCCAATGCTACTGTTACGCATTAGCCACACTGCCTGCCACCTTAATAAAAATATAATTCCACATTTTCTGAACGGAGAAAATTTACGCATCTACAAAACTAAATGAAACGGTTGTTCAGGGTACTCACCATGACCTCGAAAGTGTCTACGTTTTGAACAGGAAACGCCACGTAGTAGCTATTCTCACCCCGTGCTGTGAGCTCGTTGATTCTGAGATCTATTTCGCTAACCTAGATAATAATGGAACATCTTTAAACTACGGTCACGCTGTCAAACCTGCTCACCCAATCTGCCGACAATTAACACTTCGGTAGTTCTGCAGCAGATTCGGTTCGACATAGAAGGATAACTTGACCCATAAACGGAAAGATCATTCTTATTAGCAAACGCTTGCAAGTAATTCACGTGGGGACATCGTCACCGGTGTGATGCTGTCAGAAATGCAGCTGTTGAGGCTTCCATCGGTAGCTGCAATGAAGCTGTCCGTCATTAGTCCCTGGTCCCTAGCCAAAAATGTGTGCAAAAGTAAACTGACACCAGAAATTTTCCCGTGTTGAGGTGCACCTTCCCAGTGGGGCCATGTCTGATTGTTTGATTTTCGCTGAGCATCGAATTATCACTCGTGGCATTTCAGTGCACAGATATGACAAAAAATTTGCTTTCATCTACGTTCACGTTTAGATGAATATACATGTTCCTGCTAACGGAATCCTCCAAAAGAATCAAACCTCTCTATGAAACCTGTGATTTTCAGAGGCGCTGAATCAGCCTCTGAACAATGTGTTTCTAACCATGTGCGAAATTCTGCTAGCATAGACTACAGTTGGCCATAACGTTGTGCGCCAAATGTGATGGTTTGTGCTAACAACCAAAACCACAACTATGAGGGTGATGCGAAATAACGACTGTCTGATTTTTTCAGAAACGCACTTGTCATTGGTATCAAGCCACATAATTCCACGAAAGATGACTCACTACTGGTACCGCAGAAACCGTGCTGATCGCCGATATACCACAAACCGTGAATCGCTTCGACGGCCTGAAAGTGTCAGTTGGTTGGCAGAATGTACTTGGTGGACACACGTGACACTGTGTAGAAGTGGAATTTCGGCACACTCGTCACCCACTCCATCTCAAACAGTTTACAGGCTGGTGGATGAAATGCACGCATATACACGCACAAACAAAAAATACACAATAACTATCCAACTTGAGTTTGTCACACGATGACATCAGGTAAATCATGAAGCTTCATACACCCTACTGGTAGCTTATTCACGCACCACATGACCGGAGTTCAAATGCCGGCCGTGGCAAGGATATGTACTATTGACGAGCTCTAATGAGAGCGAAACTCGAGTATAGTGCTTCTTTTCGAAAGGGGTTGACTGGAAAGTCTATCTGAATGCGAACGCTGCGATTAAATGTGAGTGATGGTCAACCTGGAAGTAAACCAAATCCCCGACTACTCATCAGTAATCTAAAATATCGCCTTGCAGGTTTGATGAGTTCTGTGATCTCGACCTGTCT
>QNGE01002853.1:0-38754 GCA_008508345.1 Paragonimus westermani | reverse complement strand
GGATCAGAACATTCCATCAGCAATGCTGTACAATTCTTGAACAAACTAAAACACGTGAGGATATGAGAAGACGAAACAATGATTTCGTTTGATGTCACAGCACTCTTCATGTTCAAACTAAAATTAACACTGCCTGCGTTCTGCACTTCAACCAGTACCACTTGTCAATATTAACGGACAGGCAAATGGTTACAGTTTTATGAACGAATTTAAAATGGGGGTCGGAATTATAACACATGTACTGCAATGGCAATAACGCCCAGGTGATGTAGATTTGATCCAGATATCCGATTGGGGGTTTTGGCTTCCTGTGTCTCAGGGTTTTAAGTGTCTATGACGCTCGAGTTGAGTTCCAGAATTATTCAGTTTGCTATGCGGTATCTACTCACAAGCATTTCTCTGGTGATATGGAATAGGTCTGAGCAACTGCCTTGAATTCGCGGAATTTACACTACATTTTATAGATGGTTTGGGTTTCAGTTAAACCCTCAGGCTCGCAATTAGACCGTACTAGTACGAAAACAATCCGGAACGTAGTGCAGAACCGCTCTCATGGTTAAAGCAAATGTCTAGATATTAGCAAATGAAAATTTCGTAACAAGTCAGGAGGTCCCTAAAATAACAGTTAACAGTCTCATGCTGGAAGGCATGAAAATGGTTGATGAGCATTCCACAGAGAAATTTTGCTGCGTGAATATTTGACGTTGGGACGTTGGAACCACCTTGAGGTAAAATATTACAATGCTATCAGTCAGTAAAGTGAGAAATTGTTGCACGAGTCATATATTACCATAGGTGTGTGGGGATTGTATCATCATGATATTCTCAAAATATAAGGAAGTATACGCCAAGAATTCAGTAACGGGTCTGACAGCAAATGGTGCAGGCCAACGGGAACTTCAGTGGACTCTCGCGAGACCTGTTCAATGCAAATACTTCTTGTGTAAGCTCGATTTGGAGGACCTTGTTTTATTTTGCTCACGCGTAATGTATTTCGAATGTTTTCAGAAATCATGCAGCAATCATAAGTAATTTGTGACCTACATAATTGTAAGCTACATTTGTCCTCATTTTATATCCATTGCCCTCTTAGACAGTCATCTAATCACCATAGAAGAAAGGGTAACTGGAAGATAGCCACGTACCCCCGACTTTGTTCAAATGTAATTCAGATGTCTGCACTGAGATCTGCGTACATTTTGTAATGTATGGTTTCCAGTAGTGGCCCCAGAGTGGCATATTTACGTATTTGCGGTCTTCCGATCAGCACTGGTATCATCGGCATTCCAGCCATTTGGTAATGTTCATTGCACCTGTCCATAATATTCAGACGGTTATTCACAGAAGACTTCGGCGCACTATCTGAGCGGACGGCAGACAACTAATTATACACCAAAGAAATTTCTGAGTGTATTATTCATGACAAGCATTCTGTTGCAGATGATGATATGTGATGTGCCCAAGTCCATAAGATGAACACTCGAGCACTACAAAGGTAACCTATGGTATCGTTGCTTATATGGTCGATCACATTAAGTCTTAAGCGTAATTCGGGTTTCTTACACAGTTATTTAGCACGTGATTACATAACTTAATATGTGTTGGCCTACAATCAACCGCGGCCACAAGTTAGGAGGGGCATTACTTAATTTTTAGCAGGCCAGTGGAACATAATCTTTATTTTCCACTGACGATGGTTATTGGTTTCATATCCATTGTAATCTGACTATGCTGCTGATTGCCCACGGAGACCAAGTCCTACTCACTACGATTGTGTTCTCAATTTTTTTTACACTGAATGTTTATTGGTTATGTAATATCAAATATTCAGTCACCATACAGGAGTTTGCTAAGTGACAGCCGACAAAATTTCGCAGGTGCTTCGAATAGGAATTTTAGAGTGAATGTTTCTCACTGTGGAGTTCACTTTGATAGTAGTAATGAGTAGATGTTTGCATGCTTCAATGCCACCTTTTCCCTTCCCACTGAAACACTTAACATTATATCCAATTTGCAAACCACATTGTCCTTTTGTAATATGTAACTTTTATTGCAGTTTTCTGAACTGACGGATAGTGAAGGTAGGTGACATTCGAACTACTGTTGTGGATCAGATGTTTCAATCATGGAATGATGTGGTGAGTTATTCGTGTATAGTACTGCACTCATTTCGCAGGTGTTCACGTATTCTGTGCATTGCAGCTCACATGGTTCAGGCATTTATTAGCTAGTGAACATGAAAGCGTGGGCATGGCAATATGCCTGATTCGCTCCATGTGTGTTCTAGACTATACGTTATGCGCTGAACCCGTGCTTCATGCCACAACATAGTGAATCGACAGACGACTGATATTTTGTTTTCAGTCAGCCCACTGAAACTTAATTGTTATTGCTGTCTTCATACTTTTGTGTATAACACCTGCTGCCCCGATGTTTACTCCTCCATGTAAACGATGTCTTAATTTCCCCACTCAGTGTAATTTTCATAGACCAACGCGAATACAATGTGAATTGTTGTCATATGGAATTAACGGTCACATGTTTTTCCGGGTGGAACCATTTGAAACAAACTGCAATAACCAAAAACTTGTTTGGGGATGGATAATTTGTTTGGGCATCAAAGTTGTATTTGACGAACGGTTCTTGTGTTGGTTTGCCTAATGGCAGTTCGATTCTGTCTAATGTGATGCCAAACAGAGGTGTTCCGACAGTGTTCCTCTGTTGGAGCGAGGAGCTGCGATCCCTCTAACTTCCATGAATGATATGAGTGATTTATAGCCTACGGGAGAGAAGCCATTGCTAGCGGTATCATCTGAGTTTACGGGAATATGTACTCTAATCCAGAGCATATGGCGCAACGAAGATGCTCACGTAAGTTAATAGATAGCATGGTTCGTTGCCCTCTGATACCCATATACCTGGTTCACTAAAAACTGATGTACTGCCGAACAATTTTGGCTGAAGTTGGTGGAAACGGCGGTGGAAATTTAATTAACTTATAACAGCAACAACGTAGTTTTATCAATGCCTATTTGAGAGGTAGGCTGGGATGGGTACAATGATTCCGGATAATTACAGGCGGTGCAAACCTGGAATCTGCTCAAAAAAGGACGTAATCGAAAAGAAAAAACGCATGGGGTTTACAAAACCTTAACACATGCAGTGGAATAAATGGATAATTTACTTTTTTTCACAGACACAGTGTAAAAAGTGATGTTACGTTGATTTACTTTCTACAAAGTTGCGTATGGACCGGTGTACCAAGTCGTTCAGGGTCACTTCGGGGATAAGATACTAATTCATTTTCATACTCTTTGATCACTGTTTGATAGAGTTGGCAGCAGAACGGTGTTGAAATAAATCCGCTTTGGTGGGAGAAGACGACGATTGCCAAATTACAGCAAAGGCTTGGACATACTCAAGCACATGAAGTCGTCGGTTGCCGGAAACTGTCCTGAAACAGAAACTCTAAAGAATCGTTTGATCAATAGGGGTTTTTGTGCGCGCTCTTGTTGCAAAAGTTTTGTTTGCGAAACGGGTGTTCATGGGAACACTATATAGCATAGAATCTCACGTTTCGATTGAGGAAATGCGGAGTGATCATACAAACTTAACGAAAAAGGTGTATATAACATTTTTAGAAAGACTTTGCAATACTTATAATTTTGCGTTGGTCGGTAAAACATGTGAATCTGCCAATTATTTGCCATATTTTTCCACGATAATTGAGCTATTAGCTCTCATGTAGCACACTGCCCGTCAGAATGTGCTGACATTTCGCGGGTCTCGGCGAGCAAGAATGGAAAGGTTGAAAGCAGTACAAAAAGTAGTCCTTTTTCGTACCAGTATGAGTCAGTTAATTCTACTCAACCCAGTAGCTGGTGAAGATGATTTGCTGTTGTAACAGGTCAATTTGGTTGCAAAACATATAGACGTTCCTGATGGAAAATGATTTGGATAGACAATAGAATTAATCTCATTCTCTTGGGTTTTCTTTAAAATTAGTCAAGGGGGGATTGGGGAGTTATGAACGTGTCCGAAGTGATAAAGGAAATTGGTTTATTTGATATCATCGAATTGGATTGGTTGAAAGAATGCTGGTCGCCGATTTTCCCATTGCTCGCGCGAAGCCCTTTCCCCACTACTCGCAAATGAGCGGTGTTCGAGCGGGAATCTTTATTTTGGAGAACACAAAGGTTGGTAATTGTTGAACAAGGAGGTTTTTCAGGTGGGTGAAGGAAAGGAGGGATGGAGGAATTTTCCAATGTGTTTGTGTAAGTTATACGGAAGGGGTATGTTCGCGCAGTCTACGCGAAGGATTTGGGAGGACGGTCAATGATCCGTCAGCATTGACACCGCCTAATCCAGGTCTGGAGGGTTATAATGCTGGTAAGTTACGAGGCAGCACAGCCACTTGAAATAAATTCAGAAGTCAGTCTAAAGAACATTTCGCGTCAGCCCATATTTTATTGTGAAATCTTGTTAGTATTTGCTAGTGGCCCTCGTTACCGCACGCGCTTCATATTTAAACAGCGTTATAAATATGTCCGAAACATTGCAAAAAGACGGTTATAAGCGGTACAAACTTAATGGGGAATAGTGGAATTTACACATTTGGAGAAGGTGTACGTGTGAGGTGATTCTCCATCTCCGCCTCTCCATGTGATCACTTCGTTCTGAACGTTCCATATCGGAGTCTGAAACTTTTGAAACGTCTGCCGGACAGTCTAAATCGAAATGAGCGTGAAAAATTTGGGTTATAATTTGATTTGTGATCATATCTTATATCAAAGAAGCCAGAGAAAGTCTAATGCTGATCGATTAAATCGAACAGGAGCTGCCGGGCAAATAACGCTTAGCACTCCTGAAAGTGGGTGTGGTGCTCGCTAGTCTCAAGCTTTCAGGCACTGTTCGCTATGGATAAATCATGAAAGCAGCACACGGGCGAGGTCAACAAACTGTTCAGCCATTCGACGTAAAGCCTCCGGCGGTGTACCTTCAGAGCAAGGATTGGGATCACTTGCGTTTGTTCAACATCACCATCAGGGAGGTATTCAATGCGTCCGCCCAATCAGTCTGAATGTTAAAATGAGCATCAGAAACCGAGGACGACGACGCATAAGTGCCATTCAGGAACTAATTCGCGACTTCGGTTGAAGACGACCAGATTTGAGACAAAGTTCGCCCGAATTAGCGGGCTACATCAATTTCTTTTGGTGATGTACAATTGCACATCACCTCAGAGGACGCACTAACCGAGTGAATAGGCTGAACTGCTTCGAATATTGCATCACCAATTCGTCACTCTTCGGCCATTTCGTTCGTCAGTACCATTGCCACATAAATAGTAACAGTGTTTACTTGGAACTCCTTCTAGTAAGATAAGAACAGAGTGGTTAGACGGGTACAGCCGCACATCTTCACACACACTTGGTCACATATCACAAGAACGCCGTGAATTATTTCACTACCGTATTGTGCATGAAAGGTTGACAGTAGACAGTGTAACAGTCATAAACACACACATGCATCGTGTTAGGACCAGCTGAGCTGAATGTAGCATTTCGTTTTTCAACGTGATGCAATTTCAACCAGATAGGTTGCTTTGTTAATTTTAACAATGAAACCGAAGCATGCTTGCAGCAGTGAAATGCCGGTAGCCAAACGAATGTTATGGGTGTTCTTAGGATTTTCTGGTCGCCTATGTACGGAATCGCAACCCGTTTTGTTCACAAGCCGAGTAGAAATTATGCCGTCATTCTAACTCACGTGTTCTAGAGCAATTAACCAGCAAGTGTAGCAACAGATTTACCAGGCATACATCGGGATGACTGCCCGAACGCATCCTCGAGGACTGTCAGGAACCTGTCAACAAAAACATCTATATATCCAGCAACTGCGTGGTTTTGAAGCGCACAATACAAACTATGTATAAGAATGAGTGCAAGTGAGCCTATTTCGATTGTGCCCAAACTGCCGTCGACCTCTAGCAAAAGCCGCAAGTGGGTAGAATGGCAGCAGTAGCCATTAATATCCGCCCACCTAGACCAAAGAAGACTCATAAAATCCGTTTGGTTGCCGACAAACGGCCAGTTTCGTGTATAATCTCACCTCCTCAGCTCAAAATCGGATTCAACAAAACACATTCAGTCTTTCTGTCAAAGTCCTTCCCATTTCGACGACAGCCTCACCGTGCGGCTAGAAAAACTGGTCTATCCACGTGGTGATTGATTATGTGGTGTTCGTTTTCGAACATAACTGACGTGGTATCATTAGCGGTGTGTGCTGGAAGCATTGTGTCAACTGCGCCATACCCTGTAGGTTCACCCAACCCTTGAGAGCCCCAGTTCGACTCTTGTTACGCTGCTTCTTGTTGCTTCGAAATCCTGACGTACTAACCTTGTCTCGAACCTGGATTACAAAACAGACAAACTCTGCTATGGACATATCGCATAGAATATACCATTAAATAACAATGTGTGGCCTATGTCGAAATGCACGGAATGAATTATTTCAGTCGTAGCGCCAACCGCTGCTGCAATACCTATGCTGGTGTTCATCCACCTTAAAGAATTAACACAAAACCATGTACAAAGCTCGAATTCCGATCATGATAAGGATGTGCAGTACTCGCAGGTTCTAACGAGAACAAAACTCCAACGGAATGCTTTCATTCAATACAGGCTGAATGGAGAACATATGGAAATTGGACAACTTCAGTAAGCCGTGGATATTTTCCAAGTAGTGTGTACCGTTTCTCCACTGCCGGAAGTATTCAAAATTGCGTACGAAGTTTTGGTATCCTCACGAGTAACAGGATTTCTCTGCAGCTGGATTCTGGTCACGTCAGTTTGGGTACATCTATAATCTGTCACTCAAAATACTGAGAATTATACACAAATGAACCGCTCCCCTGGATCCATGACCATATATGTGTGGGTAAACATGAATGCAGAAAATCGTATAAGTGTAGCTGACTAGCAAACTTTCATGCATAATCAGGGGCCTTATTTTCTGGCCGTACCATGCAGAAACCTGACTTCGGTTGTGAATCAGTCCGCAGTTTCCCAATGATTGGAGGAAAAATTTGGTCTTTGCAGAAATTGTACACACGCACAACTGATCGGAGCTGTCGATTTCCAGAGAAGTGTCAGTCGGCCGCTTTTGAGAAGAAGCACTTGACTCGGGTCTCATTCCTGTTGGAGCTCCTCAGTAGTGCACGTCCTTGACGCGGCCGGAACTGCAACTCCAGCCAAGCTAGATTATGATTAGCTGGTCGTGTCTACTTGAGGGTGGATGACGCAGTGGCTAACAAAGTTGCCTCATATATGTAGTCTGATGTTGTGACATAAATACGAGGAGCCCTGAGGGATATTCGGAATTAAGGACTTCGAATAGCCCTGGAAGCTGTATTTGGGTTATGACGAACGTCAATGCAACAAATCGCAGTTTAGTGGTTCTATTACTTTCGGTGAAACAGAGCAAGCAGTAACGCGAGTACAGGTAGGATGGTGAATGAACTTTAAACCTGGGACACAATCTAAAATGGCCGGCTCATCAAACTTGACAGACCAAAAGATAAGCGCGCAATCATGCCAACTATGCAAATCAACGACTTCCACGTGTGTTCGAATTCTGACCGCAAATTAAGTCTAGTGCAAACGGCTGTTTTGTCTGACTTGACTGAATCGGTCCACGACGGCACTTATTAACATGAATTCGACCTACTGATGGGAATATTGCTAGGCTTATTTTAGCGACCACCACATTTCGTCCAATTGGTTTAGCATGTGTTAGTTCTGTTTTGCGGTTTCATGAACATTTCCATGAAATGTCAACATCCATACTTGTCATCTGCATCTAATATGACCCTGATAAATTATTTGGTAAATGACCGGTATCACTTTTTTTGATAACCCCTATCGATTCCGGGATTGGGTTTTAGTGCACCGAAATTGCATTACCTCAACTAATAAGATGATGTCAATTGACCAGGAAAGTGTCCGTTATTTAGACGATTCTACGTGAGAGAAATATGTAAAGCTGATCACCGGAGCACGTTAGCTTAGATTAATGTACAGAACTGTTTTTCGCACTTACTGGTGTCTGTAGGAACGCACAATCGGCACGACTGTACACTGCACATTTACAATAGGAGATTATTCTCGAAACCGTGGGCAATATATGGAATTCATCTGTTGGTTGACAGATGTACAACGTAACCTTTGTGAAGAAAGCATAAGTGGCTATTCTTAGCGATACCTATGAGAATGTTTATTATCAACTGCGAACAAAAATTAACTTCATATTGTATCCCATATTTCAACACGACATTACAAAATTACAACTTATCAACGAGTTTCGATATCGCCGTTTGCTGTTGACTCGTGCGGAAACATTTCACAGTATCTAATATTGCTTTCGCAAACACCAAATTGATCACTCATATTTCAGTTGCCAGTATGGTGCCAGAATCATTCGTGAATATATGCGAACATGGGGTGGTAGCGATGGAAAACCACGACATGAAAGAACTGTTGACTGCAACTGCGTACAGTGACCAAAACAGAGAAACTACCACTGGTGCGCCCGATTAGCATTTCGCTGATCGTCCAATCTGCGCGAATGCATGAAAGACTGTTTCGAAATTATCGTAAGGAAGACAATTGTCACAAAGTAATTACAATCATCCAAGCACTTCCAAAAATGTACGAGGCTACTTTGAACTTCATGCTTGCGTGATAACCACGTTTATCGAACAACTCCGAGGGCTAGAAGACGAGAACTGGTATTGTTTCGGGCGGTTTGCTCAAACTGTGAGTTTATTTTATCTGCATGTTAGATTTGAGATGCCCGAATCAGGGTGCATTGATATGTTTCTCTCTATGCTGCAGTGCGCTTAAATCCGAGAAACGTTGTGCCATCATAAAGCAAAAAATCTGGCGGAAACACGTTACTGTGGAAAAAAAATTAAATGTCAAATGCATTTTCTCGAATCAGTTCATCTGAGTTTAAGATTTTGCAGATAACTATTGAAGTAATTTTGTCATACATGGTTTTAATTGAAGAGAATAAAGTGAGGGTTGACGTTTACGGTGATGACCCGGAATTCCTCAGGGGATCTCTCGTTGCTAACGCTGCTCTTATATCCAATACATAAATCTCACCGATGCCGAAGCCTTTAAGAACTTTTCTCATCGCTGGATGGGTGGACTTGCACGGCTTTCTCAAGTTGTTTCAAACAATCGAATGGTCAACTGGATAACCTGACATATCCCTCAAAACTGGAATATATATATATTTAAAAGGCGCAGCAATATTGGCTGAGATAACATTGAGTTCAGTGAAAGATGCATCACCCTGGGGAATTGTGCGTTATTCTAACTAGACAAAATTGCAGATAAATCTTGCAAATAAGATCCTGTGTTCAACAATGTCACTCTTGTGTCGTTGTAATTTTTCCTAGACAGATGCCCATTTTGTTTCAGCGGGTGACAAAATTTATGTATCAATAATTTCTTTTTAATTTATAAATTTATGCCACATATAACGGTGCACCAATATCACCATGGACGAATTCGCTGAAGCATCTCGGTTTGTTGCGATGTGTACGAACAGGCTATCCAGAGTAATACAAGTATTCTCTATATAATATTAATGCGATAACACACATGTGATATCTTTTCTCTGTTCGTCAACCGTCTAACCTATTAAAAAATTAACCTCAAAGAAGCTGCATATTATTCAGCACACTTTTACAGCAGATAGTTATAGGAGGGCAGAGTTGGTTCGAAATTACATATCATATGCGATTCTTCTACCTGATCAAGACAGCCGAAACAGGTGACACGATTACGTTTTGAATCAACTCACTGTGTGTGTACGAAGACAGCGCAGTCTTCTAGTTGGGTCGCAGTTAGGATGCAGCGTGTATCGACAGACTCGTATGATAAAATCAATCGATCAACGTATAGGCCTCTTTGCTGGGTGGCCATCGAAAATCTGGTCACTAAATGTGTTCGATCTGACAAGAAAATGTCGGGTGAGTGTTTATGTCAGCACTATAAATGCGACTGTTTAACAAGAAGCATGGGAACTTAAAACCGCTCAGGTTTCACAAGGTATAATGTACGGCGACCTACTCTTCGGGATACACAGGAATCCACAGAAGACTTCGAAAGGACGAAACACGTTCAAGTTTGGTCAAATCGCTGAACAGTTCGTTATATATATATATATATATATATAGGAACCATATATAACACGGAGTACAATTCTATGCAAACTGACTGTCTTGTCACTGAGCTTCATTATATCATGCTATACACGACGTTTACAAACTATCATATTCCAATTATCATTTCGAATAAGCACTTTTTCCTGAAGATGTCAAAATTGTTTCCCCCTTACGTTGAGCCATTCAGCCACTTTGCGTACAATGAGGGGACGAATTCCGAGGACAGTTTCTCTTGATCTAAATGGATCAAGGAGGCAAATCAAAATCACTTTCAAGAAAGCTGTTTCTTGCAGTCATGAAAGTGCTGCCTGGTGTTGTGGGAGTTATGCATTATACTCATTAACCCAGTTAACAGAAGTGCATTGGAACAGGGAACGCTCTGATTGTATCACACTTCCTACGGAAACTTCTTGAATTTCAAGGATATTAATGCATATCCACTATAGAACTGGCTTTTGATTTGATCATATACGTCGCGTTCCAGCACATTTTTGTGTACAAAACACGGCCAGTCTAACTGATGTGTAGCACCCTAAGGTCGAAGTGCATGACCTCAATATTGTTACATGCAGTGAAAGTGGCGGTGTTTGTGATTCAGCACATATTTCGTGAACTGAATAACCGTAGCCAACTGTGCAGTCATCAGGCCAACTATTGTCAAGCCTACTGCTTTTGAATGCGTGCAGTGATCTGCTGAAATTCCTTCACAGATCATTTAGTTAAATCAGTTCATACGCCAGGTGTGAGTGGTGTCCATGCTCCGTCACGAGAAGAGGGTCCGGAATGTATCAGTGCATAAAACTAGCAATCTTCACCACAAAATCTTAAAAGTTGCCGATTTTATACGAAATGATATTTGATGCATAGGAATGAAGGCATTGCATCGTCAGGAAGCAACAATGTGAAACAATCACTCTGGCGTTTTGGTTGTGTTTGTCAAGTAGGTAGAAATGTGAGAGCTTGCTGACTTAAACCAATCAGTGGACGGATTGTTCATTGCATTTGTCAAAATTCGTCTTCGACACGCACAAATCTGCTTTAGACAATATGCTAGATTCGGTTGGTACACTGTAGGTGGTATACGTTTCGTCCGAGGGGAAATAAACAAGATGGAGCAGGTTTAACCTAGAGATCGCACAGCATGATGTGATAGTATTCTCACGCATCACTGAACATTCTGAATCCTAATGCTTAATTCTCAAAAGTATCGAGGTGTAACATGCACAACTCAATTTATTCCACACAAGTTCACCTGGTGCTAAAAGCTCTGATGTAAAGAGCGCTAAAATCCTAGAATTGTCTCCCAGCTGATTGCACACAAATATCTTCCCAAATGTTCTTTCCAGATGTATGTGTATGCTGAATTTCGTGCACCAACAACTCTGTGAATTCTTGTCGTCGAAGCATCTTGGATATTCTATCCGAGAGTTCAAGGAGATTTCAAAATATCCACCAGGCAGTGCAATTTATTTCCACAATACACAAGCGAAGCAGTGGAATATATATAAACGTATATTGTCATGTTGAGAACGATTGTAATTGCAAAAAGAGAAGCAATCGTCAATAGAAACCACGAAACCTTCCTCGACAAACACGATTGCACATTTTGTGACAACATCCATTCCTTAAATTCGGATGAATCGACACAGTCTCTGAAACACTGCTCTGCAGTACACTCATGTTGCTAACGAGGTACATGTTATACATGGTGTGGTCAGTGCAATTCGTTATGTAGAATTTCGGAGCAGATCACTCTCCTTCTGGCATATGAGCACAAACTTATAGAAGTGAAAGTCAATCAGTCGTTCCATGGACCAAATAATCACTGGAACAACACCATAACGAAACAGAACTGTCGACATCGGCATTCAGCGAGGTGTCCTTCATTGAACCAACGCTGAATTCGTTGTACCTCAGCTCAAACGGTAGGCAGTTGTCACAATTTACAACAGTGTTAATTAGTTACGACAAACGGCTATCGATTCCAGTGATGCATCACCGCGCATTTCACGTGAATCACAAAAAAAGCTGTCAACACGCTCAATATTCGCTTTCATCATCGTTCAATTTTCGTCAGTGAGAACTGACTGAGAACTGAGCTGGTTCCGACAAGTTGCATTACTTACAATTCCAAGGTAAACATAAATGTGAAACACCAGAGAATTGGTTATTTCCGCACCAAGCGAACTGTAGAGTCGTCAGCTGAAAATCTACACCAAACAAATACTTGCGAATCAATAAAATTATAATTGTGATGAATAATTGCCCTCAAAGTGATGCACAACTGTTGGTCAAATTGAAAGCTCAAACCAACGGATCGATCGCTTGGCCGGATGATTGGTTTATATATACATGGGTTCTGCGAAAATGGGATGTCTGTGCGTTTATTCTCATAAAAACCATGCAGGTTATTGCATCTGTGACTTGTTTCATACCACAGTGTACATTGTACTGAAACGGCGTTTTCATCGGCAAATGACAAACTGACTAGTTCACCTATATCAAGACATTTATCGCGAATTCCCTCATCTTCAATCATGATCATCCGCGTCGTAATAAGGACATGCAGGACGTGTTCGCGCACTAAGTTGCATGATATCTGGTCGTGGAACGTCAACCGTTTTCGGGGCTGAACATTTTGTGGTGGATTGTCAGGTCGGAGGTGCGAGTTTTCGAACGCTCGGCCGAATGCCTCAACGTGGGGGGGAGGTACGTTCGAAAACCTGCCGCGATCGAATCAAGAACAACGTGCGCGACCGGATGAGTCATCGCTCGACTGGATCGGACCAACGGGCGAGGCAGGGCAGGCGAAATACGACAGACGGCCAGATCGGAGGCGTAGCTTTTCCAACATTTAGAGGAACATCTCGACACGATGTTGGAATACGGTCAAGGCCAACACTGGGTGGATGGCGGACAGCACGAGCAGCCGGACGAGCCATCGCGCAACGGAATAGGACAAACAGACGAGGAATGGCAAGTGAAAAACCCTCCGGTAGAAGGCACCGGTCACACACGTAAACCGGTTAGAAGTGCACACGACGTGTGAACGGAAACCGGGGGGCGCTGCGGGTTGGAATTACGACTCATAAACGAGAGAGCGCGCGTTGCATGTGACTAGCGATTTGGACAATAAAGATTGTGCTTTGTTGGACGCCTTCTCGCTACAATTTAACCACTAGCTGTGCACATGCTACTCTCAAGTTGACAAACTCCATGTGAACCAGTGCAAGTGAGGTAACTATTGATTATACAGGTACAGGGTAGATGAGTGTGGTTTCGTGTTTCTTGTTCATTCCGTGTTGCGCATGCTAGATTCTGCTTACAAATAGGATGTGCAACATTCGTGAAATGTTGTGAATACTTTGATATTGTTCGGAATATCATTGGTCAGATTGAGTTATAACAATCAGCGCCATGAGACAGGTTCCAATCCCGACGATGTGCAGACTTTTAGAAGAAAGATCTCTCCACAATTAAAGCGTGTGCTGAAATAGCCACAAGTAGATGGAGGAAGACAGCTGAATTTTTGATCGTGCACCCTTATTCACATGCGTTTAAAAAACTGAATCTTGGTTCATTGCTGCCGGCAAATTCATGATGCACACATGCGTCAAGCCAACTGTGAAGCTGAAGTTGTTGTGGACCCTGCATTTGCCTCCATGGCGCATTCGGCTAGTCGCTTGACCTTCACTAACTGAATCACCAGCGACATTGCGGTGTGGTTATTTGTGAACTTCGGAATTGTAGTTATCTTCGACGCTCATTCTGTTTCATGAGCGCTCTGAAATTTCCCGGTTTTCAGCAAGACACATCTGCATTCCTCAATCAATAGGACATTGTCACCGTGAGTGCCGACAAATTCAAGAAGACATCGTGATGTTACAAAGGTTGTGAGTGGACGATAAATATCTGAGTGATGTAGTATGTTTGTATTTTGCGACCAGGGAATCCTCGCAAAATGTTTCCAATGGACCTTCATTCGAATGTCTTGAAATTTTGAGCTTTCCACTATGATAAAACTTGTCGTAACTGCGCACGCAGTTCTCCATCTACGCAGACGGAACAGTTCAGTCAATTAACGTGCGTAGAACAGTCGAGTGTAACTGATTATTGGCAGATTTCTCCCTAATTTGGGCGTTTTTCAAGGTAGGTGATGTCTTTGTCAATCACGCATCTGAAATTGTGTGTGAATTTAAATCAGTTCACTGCAGTGATGTAGATTAAAGGGATGTAGAAGACTTTATTCAAATGTTCAGCTGAATTTGGTTCCCTGGGTCATGTACAATAATTTGTCTTGTGTGTTGTCTATTGCAGGTGTCGGATTTTAGCAGTTCAACAGTGTTCAACACCCTCCATTAATGATTCCAGTCGATCCACTGAGATTGAGCATTTTGACTTCATTTGAAATCTCTCTGTCAATGGATGGTCACACAAAATATGCTAAAGCTTGAACCCAATCGAACTTATTCTGACTAACACTTTCGTTGGAAACTGCTAAATGGAGAGCAGTGTAAGATGTGGGAGATGGAACATTTCTATAGTTAGAGTTGCAAGGGAAACACTTGGGACTGTCAAACTTGACTTGACAGCAACCCGTGAAACCTTAAATATCCGGTTCACACTATCGTTACGTTCAAGTTGTTCACAAAATGGGTTCAGTTTAAGGTTGAAATCTGTGTCCTGCTTCCAAAAATATTTTTGAGTTCACCAGCTGGAATATCTTACCGAAATGGTTTACATTGGTCGCTTTTGAATGCCAGAAGGATTGTGTGGCGTGTTGAATGGGTGTGTTGTTGTCTTGATCTCCGGTGTGTAAGGTGAGTGATTAGAAATTCGGTTTCTTACGATCGAATGTTCCAATTCTGTGAAGAGCTAAACAGTTGAACATTTCATTGTCGCTCCCCTACTGCACACCGCAATGAAAAAGCCGAGTGAACGTTTGAGTGGGGTTTTTTTCGCGTCCGGTACATACAAGCGGCTCGCTAGTCTCTAAACTGTGTACACTCATATTGAAACGTTAGTGTGTTCCCGTTTGTATGGAAGGGAGCAGTGTTCGAGCCACTGATTGTGGAAAATGCTGTTCCACAGGTTGTTTTAAATTTCATGGCAAACAGCCATTTTTGCGTTTGCAAAAAACTGTTGGGAAACTTTTCGTCTTTCATAAAGTCTCCAGCAGCCACATATCCGTAAATAAGAAAACTACGGAGAATGCTGTGAGATGCTAACTCGATTTGGTTGATCTGCCAGTTTTTACGCGTTTCTTTAATTCGAGTCATGTCGCCGTGAGTTTCAGTTCGAACACTGAGCGTTTGTGAGGGTTTGTAGATTATTGTTAACAAAGCACATATACTGTTCACCGCTTCACGTCCTTGGCTTTCTCGCGGTCTTACAAATGAGGCTGTTGATTTTGTGTCCCAACCTCACTTTCCGTCATCCGCGGTACTCCCACTACAGTAAACCTGAAATGATTCCTGATCAATCTGAAGCTTACATGCTCAGTTATATAGAAAGGGACAGTAATGTTGCTTGGTAGAAACAGATTAATCACCTGGATGTCGAAAACGGGCAAAAATATTCCACCAACTACATTTGATAAAGCACAGAGATGTTTATTGCAAGTGTTAGATTTCAAATTTACGGTGCAACATCAAGCGTTCCATCTCGGTAGTGTTCACGTGTCCACCATGAATAGTCAATTACCACCTACTCCAGCAGCCGATGATAGACTCGTCCTTTCTCCCCAATATTCCGAACTGATCCACCGAAAAATTGAGCATTTATTCATCCAACCTCATGACGCAGACGTGTTGACATACATCTCTACCCGAGAGTGGAAGCAACACTGTCTCTCGTTCGACCTGCCTGTCGTCGGCCACTGAAAATAATGGTTTTTATAGCAGCCTTTAAGCCGGTGAGCTTTCGTTTGAAACGTGAATGAACGCAGTAATTGTGGTGTAAACTGTGTTTCAATACTGTGAATATGCCCGGTTTAGTCATGAGAAGAAATGCGTAGCAAACAAGCTCGTTTTCGGTGTTTCATCGTCTAACCCATATAAATGTGTTGTATTTAGCCTGATGATGAAACACCGAAAACGAGCTTGTTTGCTACGCATTTCTTCTCATAAACTGTGTTTGTTGATTTACATAATACTATGGTGTACATGAATTATTTCACTCAGCCAGCTCTGATCCGCAGTTTCCTGAGGTGAGTGGACAAATATGGTAGACGCTCTCAAAAGGTGTAGGAAATTGTCCACGCACGCGTCTCCGCAGAAACTTCACCACATATCCAGTCCATACAGTGAAGTTCGTCCTATCGAAGCGTATTACTGACGACCTGTATTTCATCGAAATATACGACACCACTTGACTGTGAATCGATTACATCTTCACTGTCATCAAACCGAAGATGGTGTCTTCTGACTGACCAATTAAAATAGTGCACGGTGGCCTAGTGTTCCAAATCTGTGAATTACTCATAGACAAATGAGCCTGAAGGTTTGCGTATATCAACACTTCACCTAGTTTAAAAGCAACAGTGTAACGATAAGTATGTTTGTCTCATAAATTTGTTGTCGAAGTTCACGTCCTCGTCACGCCAAGGATTTAACAAACAGATGAAAACTAACAGGGGTTAGAGTAGAGACTATTGCTTGCTCTGACAAGCGACTGCATGAAAAGTATATACATATATGCTTCGTCCATAAGAGTGTAATGACCAACATGAATCAAAGCAAACCATATAGTTCTCATCCTCACCCGCAATCAAGAAGGTCCTGGTCAGTCGCCGAATTTCATGCCAGTAGTACACTATTATCTGTGGACAGAAGCATACTCATCGTTGAAGTATGCAGTTGGGTAGATGGGGCATAAATTCGGAAAATCAACAAGCGTTCGTCAGTGTAGTGGATGGCTGCAACATGGTCAACTTAGTATTGCTATGTTCGCCGAGCTTGGCATTTAGGTGGCAAATGTTTCATCACCAGGCCAGGTGACATCATCAGTGCGTAATTGTTTCAGCGAAATGATCGAAGTCGATTCGCATGAATGCACCTTCGATTCCATGCCCACACACATCCGTCCAATTAGATTGGCAAAATCATATGAACATGCAAATTTATGAAGTGCAGTGTACAGGACTCAAGAATTACAGAATCAAGCACCTAAGGCAATTCACAAAACGGATATACAGCATCACCCTACGTTCAAGATAGCTCTCGTGGGTCTTTAGAACTACCAGCTCTGCGTTAGTCTGATTGTAACTCGTTGGAATTACCACACGTTTTCTTTGAGAAAAATGCCTGCCAGTACGTCTGCATTGAGTCGACCCACCAGAATGTTAACAAGTACTTGTCCAGCGTAACTCAGAAGATTAACGCTTGATTAAATTTCAGCGTGTTTTCTGCCACCGTTGCACCGAAAACCACACGTACGATGGGGGCATCCCTCAACGTGTGATGAACTTCTTCGTGTCCCCAGAAAAACCAATTAATTCGAGTAAATCACGTTCCAACACTGCTCCAATGTCTTTCTGACTGTCCAAGGTAACACAACTCCAACCGCAGCCCGTTTACTGGAAAGTTATCCATGGTCATTCAGTCAATGGTAGCCGGACTGGTCAGAAGCCTGCCAAATCACACGTTTCAGACTTTCTTTGTGTCTTCTGGTTTGGCACAGAAAAAGATGGTCAACCAGTGTTCCAGTAAACTGCATTGGCCGACAAAAACTAGCCTTCGGTGAAAACCGCAACTCCATTTATTGTCGGTGGATAGTGTAGCCATGCGTCAGCTCAGCTTGCTTTGTAGACCACTTGTCCATGATACCCTAAGAACGTCCGGAAAGCTGACAGAAACAGTGATCCGAAGAGTGATGGCGCGCGATTCACATATCACCATAGTCCCTGGCTCAGAAGTATGTACGGAAGGCAGCGAGTGAGTGGCAGTGAAATCAAATGGGTGAAAATGTTATGAGACAAGTGGCTAGTCCCATCCAGGCCCCAGAGTTGGAGGACCGGAGAATGTAATTCGTCCAGACTCCACTAACTGACTTGCCAGGTACCAGTTACCAACCCAGCGTGACTGCACGCGAATATATGCGTACACACGCAACAAGTTATTCGCGGGGCAAGATAATCGTAAGTGAGGACTGATAAAATCACAGAACGGAGTTTAAATGTTTGTGAATTGCAAATACACATGTGTAATAGATTTGACTCCTTCATACACGACACACTGGTAGAATCGACTGCAAGTGAAATTGCTTTTTTTCGGCGGTTCTATTTTGGCCAGTTTGCGGTGGTTTAGACCGCAAAAACAACGGCCCTAGTCAGCGAAGCCCATCAGATCTAAACGCTACACAAACTTGACAACCGGGCCAAGACAGAGGATACAGACATAGAGGGGAATACAAATATTACTCCACCCAACTACCGATACACAGTGAATTAAAGAGACGTCACTACCGGCACCACAAATTTTATTGGGCCATGGTCGATGCAGAATTACTTGCTTACAACCGACAGACGACCGCCATCAACAGTACTAAAACACATAGCACAACTGGCCAAATCACTGTCACCTACCTCGCCCGGTACAATCACAAGCAAACACGTCACATACAGAAATGAACCAGACAACAACGAGCCCAGAGCAGGTGTAACCTCAACACACCGACACCATCAACCACGTACGGAGCTGCATTTTCTTCGTTTTATTCCCTTGATTTATTCGGCACGGTTTGGCCTGTGGCAGCCAGAGTCCTATTCAATATAGCCGACCGGATCGAAATGGCATATGTACCTGGTCGAATAGCAGAATAGGACAGGATTTTCAGAGAACAGTACTAAGGTTGAGTGACCAGTTGAGAAGAACTAACCAGAGCCACACGATCGAACCAGTCCACTTTAAGCATATGTTATTTTTCTGATCGATTTGGTGGATGATTGCTTCGACAAATTTTACCCTTGATAACCGAACCTTCGGAAGTATTGTGAAGGTATTTTCTCCTATCGACTCTGTGTTATCAATCGCCTGTACGTGCAACGTATCACCATACAACGCATCTTTAATTCACAGTCGATGTTTTGTTTAGACTTGGGGGATATTGAAGTTTCTGTAGCATGCGTTAGCCTATCTCCTGTTGAACTGCCATCATGTTATACCACCGAGCAAGGATTTAATGCACTGATTATTGTAACGGTAAGTAATAACGATTTGTAGTGCGATTATCCTGCCAGTTGTCGGTTCACTGATTGATTGATCACGCTGTGTTACTGGATAAAACCACTTGAAATACACATGCTTTCAGACTAGCCTGTGAACTCGAAAACATGACTATAGTCAACACGTATAGGTGTCAACATGCACATGCCCGTTAATAATAACCCAATCACCTGCTACTCTCCTAATCCCTACTTATTGATAGCGTGTGTGCTTGCGTTGTAAACCACCGCGCAAAAGGTGAGCATGCAAAAACTGATTGTAGGAAATGAATCTCAACCTGTTCGTTTCATGAATACATAAAAACGTCGCGTTGCAACTCTCCCCGCTTCTCCTCTTCTCTAATTGACCTCCTGGCAACCTCTCGGTGCTGTCGAACATTCTTCTCTCTATATGCAACGACCGTACAGAAAAAAGTGACATCTAAATGTGGTAGTAATGGTATACTAGGAAATGCTGATAACCGAACTTCTTTCGCGTTATTTGGTAACAACTGTTCGCAAGTGGTACATAGCTCATCAATTAAAACAATGCTATTGAATTCATATAAAACGTTATGCCAGAATATCGCATGTTCCATTGTTCGGCACGCATAATCAATTTTACACTCTCCCCTTTAACGCGTGATTCCGTTCTCGATCCTTGATTTCACTGATATGTTCGGCGAAAGAAAACATCCCACCCCAACTGGACACTCAAAATCCCGTAATTGTTGAGCGTTTCGCGAGATCCGCAAAATTGCGTGGAATCTGACCAAAAAATGAAGTCCAGTCGCGAGGTCCATCCTTTCCCCTGTAAAAGTATGTGCCTTCCCATCTTCGCCCATCCTACCAAAATTTCCTACACATTATTGCCGGACTATCTACATGGAACAATGGTGACATTCTTCGACAGTACACTCACGCCATCCTACAAACACCTCTTTGTTGGCACAACGTTGACCGGTAGGCCAGTAATTGGCTTGTGGAGTGCTAATTGTTTTAAGAACTGAAATATTCATCGATTTTGGGAGATTCTGAGTACTATCGTCTCAGAAGCATGTACATCAAATTTTTCGTCTTGAAGTGAAATACTTCTTTCATATCATGTCTGTTTTTGGTTTTACTCACATAGCTGACCCACTGTTCAATTTACAGTTGTGTTGTACATATGTGTATGTGGCTTTATAACGAGTACAATGACCACGCATTCCTAAACTTGTTCCTCACAGATGCGTCGAGAAATGTACCATAAATATTATTCCACTTAAAATCGTTCACAGACATATTTTCAGATGCTTTATTTTCCGGGCATCAACCACGGTCAAGCGACGTCCCGGACAACATACGTAAAATTATATCAAATTATCATCACAGAACTATTCATTGAAGAACAACACACGATTCTTCCTGTTCGGGTGAGGCAAACACTGTTTCCATCACGCATCAATACACCTTTGATATCTCGACATGCTCCGCAGAGTCGCGCATGAATAGTATTACGATACACTGAAATCTGGCCAAAAGTAGCACATCAAACTAAACTAACTTGGTTTTTAGCTGGTGAAACATCTGAAAATGGATCCTGAATTTTGTGAGATTACGAGACTAACTTATTTCAGTTACTGGAATGTTAGTCCCGTAAAAATATATCTCGTTGCGTTCTCTGATTAAGTGGTCACGAATTCAGAAAATCAAACTACCCAATATTTAGGTAACCCGGATCGATTTAGCATTTTAAATCGTCGTGCGTGTTTTCCAAACAAGAATTTCTTCATCGCAATCTTCGTTTAATTTTTCATGCATGAGGTACTGGTTCATTTTGCTGGAGGTTATTTAGTAGTTTCGATGTAGAATTCACATTTTCATAGCAATCCATCCCACCCCTTGAAAGGATGGTATCTAGATAAATCATTGATAGAAATAGGGATCAGATATAATTCGCACATATCAGATTACGTTCTACTAAATTTCACTGGTCATTTGTGATTATTGATTTGAGAGTTATAATATTTCCGCCATATGGCAATCACACCGTATACAGAAGTTGCCTCCAATGCAATTCGAGTACAAGTTGACAGTGGTTATTTTCCATTTCATCCGAAAAATCGCAGACCTTCTCAGATCAGATGTAAACGGATGAAATGCACTTGAAAACCTTCACTAAAACTAAGGCTAAGAAACAACTATGTTTCGATAATTTGCTTCGATCACTTAATTTTTGACGGTGTAATCAAAGTGATTTGATTGTGATGGGATTGTGATGAAATTTCCCAGAGAATAGGCTTGACAAGCTTCGACCACTTACATTTTGAACGGAAAACCGAAAAGCGAACGTTGGACAAAACAGATTTTCTTCATACTCTCAGGTATGTCCGTTGCGGCCAGTGACCAGCCATAAAACTAAGTTGGCAATAATTAAAACCGTTGACAGGTATGTTTTTATTCAAATAAAACTGAAAAGTTTACAGCTTTCTGAGGAAATGAGATGAAACCGACCATCCTTATATTGTGAATAGATAGGTTCGAAGTTTGCCGTAATGATTGGAGGTCAAAACTGTCAGTCAAGACGTATATTGGCAACATGAACGAAAAAACGTGTCTAGCACAATCGCCAGCTTATTCCAGAAAACCTGAATCTAGGCTGATAGAATGGAATCGTGGTGTAACAATTACCTAAGAATGATCGCACACATTAATAGAATAGTTGAGACTTCCCACAACATAAGTGAATTTACGGAATTGCATTTTGATAGAGTGGTTACTTACTACAACAATCCATGAGGAAGACGTCCGAATCTGAGCTGTAGTCCATCGGTTCCATGTTATTTTGGTTAGTTAATTCACACATCTATGGATGGCACAAGGGGTCAAAAGGTATTCATTGTCGAATGTGATGAACATTTCGACGTACAGCCTAACTAAAGTAATGAACTATCTAGAAAATACGAACATATCTCCGTAGTACAAACGAAATGCATTTAGAACAATGTGGTTTGATAAATCCACCCACCACTACACAATATGCAATAATAAATTCCCGAATCGATCACCAATAGCAAGTCTGCAGTTGACACAAGATTGATGTGTACAAGTATTTCACCCTAATGACCCGCCATCGTCAAAGGAACGTTTAACAGCATGGAACCCAGAGTAATTTGCCTGTGAAAAAAATGAAAACGAGAACAAGTAGGAGCAACTGCATAGAAATCCGCCACACACCAACTCAAGTTTGAAAGAAACCCGGTTACGTGGTCAGAATGTGATAGGCTAACGAGGCTGTCAGACTACTAGTCATGTGATCAGCTGCGAAGAATAATCAATGAGTGCAATCCAAATGTACATTATTGTAGTGATCGCCTAATATATTAAACTTCATATTAAAGTGTCGTTTGATTGAGAGCGATACATGTCGAAATTATCGGTTAGCAAGTTGAAATTTTCAGCAGTTCAGAAAATAAAACTTCGGTGAATTGTATGTTATCTCATTACGTAATAGTCTTCCGGTGTTACTGCTGCACTATGTCAATCGACAAACCTTCTCTCTTTCGTGAAACTCCACTGCTGTGCACGTTAGTGTCATTTCGCATTCTTGTAAACAGCGTTCTTCTTGGATATCCAACAATGTAGCAACAGCAGCAAACACCTTCCAGTTAGGCCATCGCGTCCACTTGAAATGTTTTCTATGGCACACATCGTACATAATATGATCGTTTGCTGCAGGTCGACATTGGTTAGGCAGGCAAAGTGTCCATGTGATTACGAACGACAGTAAATAACACCAGACTGCGATCATCGTTACGCTTCTGCAACGTCACGTCATATTCGCCTTATTTATTGGGTGGTGCAGATGATAGCTGCTTGTAGTAGACAAGTCAGGGATGTCTGGTTTTTTCTCAAAAGAATATTTGTATTGAAGAACGTGAGCAGCAAAATTAGAGACCGCGTGCGGTTTAGCCAATGAACGTGCAATACAACGGTTTCCACGTTAATGTGCATTTCATAGGTTACAAGGAAACTTGACAGAGGGGGCACAATACCACGTGGAAGACACGTGGTGGTTGACAGGACAGATATCCAGATCACAACTATGTGGAAGCACTAATGACGGCATAATTCTTAGACTAAGATCTGCAGGAAGTTCCATAGTCAATGAGCTAATTTTCTGACTGTACGCTCACGCTGTATTTACGTGATGTTCAGAAGCGTAAAGCCGGCATTTTTACCACAGTCAGTTTGTTGCCTACAACATGGGTTCAGTAACTTAAGAAAAGACATTTTCACAGAGATGATCAAAAAGCAACACTTTCAATTTTTGTCGCCCAGTGACCCACATAAATTGTTTCAAGATGTCCAGCAAGTCTACGTGGCATATTTGTAGATCGCCTAATCCGAGAATAGGGCCAGATAAAATTCCTTGGTGAAAATACTTTTGGAAGCAGGATGTATTTAGGACAGCTAAAAAAGCAGTCACATTAATTAATGGCTACCACTTTTGAACTTTCCATCCACTACATGCCTCACCTGACATTACCTACACACCGTATCTGGTACGTGCTTTTCTGAAATCCTACCACCGGTTTATGAGAACCATGTTGTTTACCATACTCATTACAGAAGGTAATTGCGTTAAACACCACTTCTCACCCTTCTTCCATTAGCATGTGGAAAGCACTAATAATTTCATACGACCCAGAATGATCAAATGTATATATCGCTGAGAGTGTGCAGCATGAGTTACGCAACTTAATATTTGGGTCGTCGTTGTTGATGCCCACCCTTTTGAGTCTGCCTCGTTATGGATGACCACAAACGCAGTAGTTCTCTTTGTAATTATGAAACAACTGTAACTCTTCATACGCTCATGTCAAATTTTGTAAGTAGATGATAGAAGGAAGCCAGTGGAACCTGTCTGAGTGCTAGGATGAACCACCGAGGTGGACAGACAATTAGCAAGCTGTCGCATAACGAGCAATGTTCAGGTTAATAAGTTAATTCTTTACAACGAAACTCTAATATAACAAGTTCGAGGAGAAGTCTGAACGGTGTTGCATCTCGTAGGCAATTCGTGGTGATCAAAGAACCCGTTCGTGTTCTAGAGCGAATGTTGCTTGTTCCACTTACAACGCTCACAGCACATGGTAGAGGAACAGAAGTTGTTGATGCGATGTCACTGAAACGAACAAGTATGGATTACATTGTCTATATGAAACGGACGCACCATACACAATATTATTATTAACAATAACGCATCTGCGTCAAACTCTGATCGTAAGGACACAAAAGCGCTGCAAAACGTACCTCTTTTTTTCTACACGGGGAACTACTTGATTTCTGTGAACAAACTCAGCTGAAAGTTGATACATCTGGTAAGCGCCCACATACACATGTGAAGCTGCATTGCACTACGTTATTCCTGCAGAAATAAAATCTGATGGGTGCAGTCGTATAAAGAACTTCTGTTCCCATGAAATAGTATTAAATTCATTTTGCCTCTCTAGATCACCTCCCCATCATTACTCACTTTCTACATTGCTACGTGGGGATTAACCTAGCATATACTACTTGATAATGTTACTCATATCTCGATAATTCATACAGGGAGAATAGGTTCCGGTGTCCCGTAGACTAAGTGCTGAAACAAAAGGGATAAAAACCGTCAGCCGCATATCATACTGACTGATATTCGTCATGTGATTTTTCACACGGTTGACATTCATTTTAATCACCGACATTGTGTTCCATACAAAAATACGATAGAAAGCAAGATTTGCAACCAGCTCATGAATGCCTCAATTATGCTTAGCCTCTCCTGCCGGAATATTGCGGAGAAATCGAGTGTAAATTCGTTGAGAAAATGGAAATACTGCGTGACTTGTATTGGCGAAGTGCGACAGAGTTATGCCTCAGAGGTTCGTTCGCATTATTTGCGAGCCAACTTCGGTTGTCTTCCCCAACCCTTCCCATGATATCCGTCGGGATTCTTCTACTGCGAAGAAAAATCAGAAACAGCATTGCAGCAAGATTTGCTGTGAAACAGAACGCTAGGTTTTTGAAAGCTGGATACGATAAGACGTTATGCTGAACGCGCGAAGTTCCGTGCTCTCTCTATATATACATTTCACTCCTTTTCTTAAATGTCATAGTCGAAGGGCAGATTGTTGAGATGGGAGATCGATCCAAATACTGAGACGCATAATCGTGTTAAGCGTTTGGCGAATTCGTGCATTGGAACGTGATAACACAATTGTGCATGCCCAACATATAAATGTTGGGCATGTTTTACAAGTTTTGAACATACCTTTGTGGTTGCATCGGTTAGCAGTAATGTTGAATTATTGCACTGTCAGCAGATGGAAGGAATTACCACTCAATGGATATCACCTGGCCCACACCAGACTTTGCGTAGTCAGATGATTAAGTCAAACCATCGAGAAACTTATGTTCTTACAATGTGTTTAGTTGACGTGAATCATGTAAGTTACCACCAGATAACGGGCGGTCGTGATTGTCATTCAAATTTGAAAACTATTTCCAAAACTAAGCGACTGATATTGTTCCGCTATATACTGAGCTTCATTTCCAGTGAAATCGCACTCATATTGTGGCTTGTGGAAAAAATACGTAAGGTGCAGAAGAGCGCATGGCATATGGATGGGCGAATTCCGAACAGAGAGTTAGCATAGGGGTGTGTGCATTGGAAATAAGTAGTTGGGTTTCTTCAAGAGAAATCTCAGGTTTTCATGTGTTGAATTGACTGAACAAACTTTAAACCCTCTGTTAATCGAAGCGCTTGTCTGGGTCTGTTGTAGTTTACATTTCAGAAAAGTCAGTGTGGATTCCACAAACACAGAGTGAATGAGCAACTCCAGAAGATGTCTAAGCGATTCCCCATCGTGACTGATTGAAAGTTCAGCGTGAAAAGACATGAGCTCAACGAAACAAATCGTAAATGAAGAGCAATCTAGCAACAAATTCGTAAACAATCTTTCGGAAGCGAAATAGTTGAACATTCCCTGCAAGTCGTCTTGGCCGCTGAACAGATATACCCATACAGTTCACACTGATATTGAACAGGCATGTGTCAACCTGTTGCATCTCTCAGTCTGTACATTTTGCCACACTGTACATTATTTCAATGAATTTGTTTGAAAATGCCCACTGAAAGCATCAAAACGACAGATTGGCGAACAAGACTTTTGCATAACAACTGATTGTGGTCCTGGGGAGGTTCAGTATCCGCGCGAACTGTTTCCGAGCCGAGAATTGAGGGTTGCGTGCAATGGTACTTCTCGATTGAAGCTGATAAAAACGTTTATGGAAATGCGATTGCCGAGGAAACGCAGCTGGGAATTCTAACTTTATTCGTCAAAATCCCTACTACCAGGAAATTTCGGTGTCTATTCGACCCTAGGGTTATAGTCGGGGGGAAACTGTCAGCGTCTTTATGTACAAACATGAGCAGGGCGCTAACTGGTCGGTGTCATCCTGGTTTCACAGGAGATTAGATATTTTGCTGTGAACGAATCAAAGCCCCGATGTGGAAGTTCATCTTATTATATGTAGACAGTCATACTTTGGTGAATAATTGGTCTGCATCATTAAAGATGTCTGCAAATATGCACATCTCATGCGTCTTGGTAACTATTTTTGGAAAATTAGACATTGTCACTGCTTACCTCAAATGAACAATGAAACGCTCTTTTTCGTCGGTGCTAAGTGTAGCCACGTATCATATCATCTCGCTCCATCGGCCACTCGTTCCTGATTCCCTGAACACGTCCTAAGAGCTGACAGCGAATAACGCGGAACGTGGCTATTTGGTTTTCGTTGCCCTTTCCATCAGGTATACAGCAAACTTCGTATTCTTCCCGTGTATGGAGTGAGTCTCATCCAGACTCTCAACCTGGAAGACCAGCGAACATGTTCTGTTCAGCCTCTAACAACGGGCGTGCCAAATACCAGGTACCCAATCAGTGTGACAGCACATCGGAGAACAGGTTTTCAAGATTTGAAGCCACGTATGTTATACACATATCACAGTTTATTCACGGAGCAAAGCAACAGTAAATGCGGGAGTACAAGTCCTTAGAGCAGAATTCAGAAGGCATGTGAACTACGAACACACACTCGAAACCAGTCGAAGCCCTTCACTCACTGGATTATAGATTACTCATAGTCTGGTGACTCAACTTTCGCCGATTTTGCGTGGTTCACATTGTAAGAACAGAAGTCGTAGTTGATTCAGCCTGTCAGCTCCATACGATCAAACTAATTCCGTTAGTTCATATCTTATTCGTGCGAACATTTGGGTGAAGGATTGCATTGGCGAGGGTTGCGCATGATGACAGAAATATTCGCAATGTTCTGATGATCTCTTCTTCCCATAGGCCCTGTGGTAATGATCACCTGAACGTCAAAATCATCACCACACAGCGCACATTTTCTTCAACTGTACTACAGTCGGTGTTTTGTGTAGAGACAGATTTCTTGATCAGGAACCGCAGCTCTACGTGGAATATAGAGTTAGGAAGTATTCATGAAGGTGTACGAACCTTCTCGACATTGCTTTTGCTAGCCAACGGCACCTTTCAGAAATTTATGTCAACTGGGTTTCCACGGGCACTGTCGCCGGAAACCATGCATCAGACGCATGGAGACAAATGAATAGTCACCGCCCACTAAAATGGATGGGAGGAAATTAGCGGGCAAATGCTGCAGTCCATTTGTGTTCATAATTTTACTTTCTGCTTGGTACACGAAGTGGGAAGAGTAAATTTCTCAAGCGAAATGCCCACAACCGTATCAAATATGCCTGTTCTATTTGAATCTTAGTGTGCCCGCTGCTCTACACACATTTGCCTCCACTCCGTTGCTGTTCGTTTAAGTGTAATGGCTTTTGCTCTCATTTGACAATAAATGACAACTGACTAGGGGTGATTTCGAATATCTGTCATCAGCCAATAATTTTTCGTTTCGAATTTGACAAATTCGATCACACAGTTATTGTTGTGTATCAAAGAAAGACATTTAACACATTCACCAACACCGTAACCCTCCCCCATTAGACTGTGATCCCCACCATTTCGCTATTTTTAATGTCCTAGTTAACTTGTTACCCGTTCATGCATAACCCGCGCTCATCTCCACGTAATTAGAATGAAGACATATAGGCGAACATATGTTTTCAATAATTCATCTTCAGGCCGCTACAATTATATAAGAAGTTAGTACAGTTAGATGGAGATATTGATCAGACTTAATACAGAGAAGCGAGGTCATTGGCTAGTCAGTTGGCGAGGGCTTGATTGGTAGGTTACGTCACGCTTGTCCATTGGTTTGACCGCGCCGGTTGGCCTTTGATCCGATGGATTTTTGGCCATGATAGGTGCAGCGTCTGAACAAACCGTTTTTGATGACAATATCGGGTCAATCAGCCTGATTCCGATAACCTCGGCAGTATAAAGTGTTCTAAATCGGGCAGCTTCAGATGGGTTGTCTGACACGCTATATACCACTTCGAAAGCTTCGTCAATTTTCACCTGGAGCCCGCTTTTAACCAGATGAGCGAATATAGCGTTGTCGACCGATCCTGATTCCCCGTGTGCCAGCCATCGTGGATGATGTTCTCGGATTCGCTTCGTAGTCGTAGAAGCCTGAAGGGATTGATCGAAAATAGCTGTTTGCAAGAATGACTTCTTAAGAATTCAACGGGAGGCTGGAAAGAACGATAGCAGACATTTACTCGCAAGAAAAGGATTACGAGTACAGCTGATATTTTGACATAATACATCCTGATAAGGCAAAGTCTGGTTCATACGCACCTTTGGATTTGTTAGCATATTCCCCTGAACACTGAACGACCATACTTAATTCATCGTGCAATTCAAGGTCTAACATATCTCTGTCAGACACCATCACTAGGCCCGCTGATGGCTAGCATTTGTCCTACTGTGTCGTTATTACTGACACTCATACGGTTGTGAACTGCGGTCACGCCACTTTGAAGCGGAGCTTTTTCACATGACGCTAGTGGTTCTTCCCCACCTCACTCCTTCTTGTGCCTGCATTGTTATTCATCCGTAGTGCACATCGTGAAAAACGTGTACGTTCTTTGTTGAGAAGTAAAATCCTGTTACAGCTAAGTTATCTACTTCTTTGTCGGTTCAGCCACCCCAGCAGTGTTTTGTTTGTTTGTAACAGGGCCGAAAGTTACATACCAAGACAATTAGACACCAGTGTACCAACTCTATTCAGTATTGACTACGGCTCACCGGAGTCACTGCGAATGACAATGGCATCGGTACTTCCTGATAGACACCATCTATCTGTAGTTCATTCGTGTTAAAGCAACAGCTCATGGATCCTAAAAGCGTGGGCCATCACGAACCCTTTTGCGTTTTCTGTTGCGATGACCATCATGTCAGAAGAAGATAGAGGGTTGTCGACACCCTTAAGACTTTCATGTGACTCGTTTTACTATAAAATAAATTTTGGCCATACCCAACGGAGAACTGAAGGTTAAATTCAGAGGGGAACACTGAAAATGTTGATTGGAACATCGGACTGCCATAACATTGCTAGACATGTTTGAATTAACTGAAATGCTATGAGGCACCTGAGACCAGATGTCACCTATGAACGGCATGTGTTTATAATAGCTACCATTCCAACAGAACGCTTCACCTGAAGATGTGTTACTGGTAGTCATTCGCATTTATTCAACAGACATCGACAGGCAAGCTGGAGAAACTAGATGTGACTGAATGCGTGTAGGTTATGTAGCCCGGTGATGGAGGAGAATAAACACGGAAAATATCAGAACAAAAACTAGGTAGTACCGAGTAGCAGGAGTGAAATTTCCTGAACAGCTGCAAGTCGTAATTGGTTACAGTTTTTCCGGCAATCTTTATCCTGCTGATCTGCCTTGTGGAGGTGTGCGCACAACTAAACTCCCTATACACGTGTCTTTGTTCAATCTGTCCCAATATGTCCGCTTTCATAGCGCTTCATACTCGAACAGGCTTTCTATAAGTATACATTAACCCAAGCCCCCATCATTGCTGGGACCACATGTCACCCTTGCTCAGCCAGATCACGGCTGTCCTATATTCTTTGCCGAATGTGCGTTCACTCCTTGTTAAAAACCACTTAGTAATCAAGCCATCGCTCTGTATTTGACATCCATCCCTGTCTTCGCCCTATAGCCACTCCAAACCAACCCAAAATTCAGAGTCAAAGACGAAGCATATCCAACGTAACAATGTCACTCAATCTGTTGTACGGTCATGTACATCAGTTGAATATTACTGTATTGTTGAACACTTAGTTACTGTTCACTGAGAACTTTATTTTACTGGCAGAAAATAACTAGTTTGTGTGGAGTTCAAAATTTCCGGCAGCGTTTTCTTGCAGGATTATTTTTCAAGGTATGACTCGCTGCGTTGGTTTCTGTAATAATCAAAGCGTTCCGCTAGTGGTACATATACCTCAGGACGTTTTCCTTGAGCTGTCAGATATCTGTCGTATTGTGCTTAAACTATTGATCAGAGGCCGTGCGCAGTATGAATTACTGAATCACATGGCGGTTGTCGTATATCCAGGTGTCGAACTGCGAACGTTAATCTGATAGTCTAAAGGTCGTGTGACAGAGTATTGTTTAGGATGTTTGGTTTATCAGTTACGATGGTAGGAAGTTTTTGTCATGCCTTCTGCAAAACTTTATCACCAGAGATTTCGTTGACCGTGATACACGCCTAACAGACAACCGATGACTAGTAGGCTATGGGGCTGAAATTGCGTGATATCACCCAAACGTTTTGCACATAGAAAGTGTTTCGTGCAGAACGTTGTGTATATAGAAGAAGGCCCCGGCTTTTCAATGATTTAGTGGTCAGAAACGCCGGTAAGTGGAGGCACCATCTTAAGGCTGTTTATCAAAATTATAACTGCAGCCAAAATGCGATAAAAACGTTTTCGTCGGATTATCAGCAGCTTCCTTAGCTAGGGTTGACTGCTCGACAAAGACTCGTAATACCTTTATGGAGTAAGGTACCTGGAAGGAAGCAGTTAGTTTTAGGTGCGACTTTGAAAAGATATCATGAGGTTAGAACATGGGAATCCGTTGATGCGTCCTTACAATTGACGATAAATTAATTAGTGAGGTTTGTTCGTAAACTGAAGTTATGCGTCAAGTCCATCTGCGGAGGATACTAAGATTGTATGATCAAGAGTTGCAGTGAATTCACCCAAGCATCAACGACTCCAGATATATATGTTTTACAAAATTTTCTCGGAAATCACAGCCGGAAGACAGACTGATATGGTCAGGGATTGAATGAAAAGAATGTTCGACAAAACCGAGTGTTTACCGGGTGGTCTATCAAGGGGAGTAAAAGGAAGAGTTGCGACTCAACATTATTATGCAGTCATGAGACGAACAGGTTGAGTTTTGTTTTCCAAACAGCGTTAGCATGCTCAGCTTTTGCATGGTGGTGTACAACAC
Source organism: Paragonimus westermani (assembly GCA_008508345.1). Taxonomy (NCBI): domain Eukaryota; kingdom Metazoa; phylum Platyhelminthes; class Trematoda; order Plagiorchiida; family Troglotrematidae; genus Paragonimus; species Paragonimus westermani. Next base: position 6,813 of record QNGE01002853.1, on the reverse strand, counting down.
AGACACACAAGCTGTCAATACGTATAGGGTAAGGAAGTATCACAATGATTGGGTTATTACTAACGGACGTGTATAATGACACCTATACGTGTCGACTGTAGACATGTTTTCCGTTCGCTGACAGGTCTAAAACTATAGGATCTATTCTGAAATCGGTAGTTTAGATCGGTTCGAGGTGTGCGTGATGAAACATCACGCAACACAGAGGATTATTTCTCAGATGTTATTGAGTCAGTTATCAAAGATAACGTCCTCAGATAGGTGGAGCTTGAAAATGGAGATGACGTTCGTCATTGTTATGAGAATTTCAAAGTTTAGTTTGAATCGGTGTATGCCCTCACTAGCTGCAATTGCATACGGGCGTTTGTTCTAAATGTACCAATAGTTTACTAGGAAAAAATTTGAACGCAGGTTTCTCTGCGATTTAACACCTGCCAAAATGAAGTCTTTGTTTATGAGGTTATACATCGACCTGTGTTGTAAGCGATTCGCGAAGTTGACGGTGAAGTTAATGCCATAGATCAGATTATTCACGAGTGCTAGGTTGAGCTTGAGTCGCTGTATCTAATAAGGATCAACTGCAATACTCTGGCAGCGTTCTCTGTTGCTCAGAGAAGTTGGATAACCCAATGAGCGTTTCGTGAATGTACGTCGCAGGCTTTCCACAGTTAGCCTATCAGACATGCGCAGGTGGCCATTTGTGAACATGCAATGTCCAACTTGGGTTCGTATGTATAGTTTATAGGTGTGATCGTGCAGCACTTAGGAAGAATAAGTGGTTACTGTAGCCTATCAATCGTCTGGTTTAGCGACAAGGAAAGATATATATTCTGCGTAGCTGAATGGGTTTGAGTAACGTAAACCCAGATCACGTACTGATTCGGCGGTTGATATGCTGTGACCATCCAGCTTTATAGAGCCATCTGGTACGTGACCAACATTCACAACGATAGTCGATGTATTGGTTGAAACTTTCAACAGCCACTTTTTACAGTAGGTCTCTAATAACATGATATCCTCCGTATATTTCCTAAACATGGATTTAGATTGCCAGGAGGAAAACTGTTAACAAGTTTGAAATCTTCAGCGAACAGGAATAGTTTGTCATGTTTGATGACCTGATATAAATCGTTTAAGTTTATGAGAAAGACTAACGGTCCTAAACACTTCCTTTTATCACCCCACTAGTGACTGGTCTGGAAGCTGAGCTGCTGTCTCCTATTTCCAGTCTTTATGTGCGGCCTGTGAGGTATGAAGAAAACCAGCTAAGCAATGACTCACGTATACGAAGAATGCTATGTTGGGCAGAAGGCACTTATGAGGCAGACGATTGAAAGACATCGCCATGTCCAACAGTATAATGATAATCGCCTCACCGACGTCAGTAGATACTGCCACATGGTCAGAAAATTCCAGCTGGCATATCATGCAGGAACGCGTGTCGAGAAACCCATGTTGAGAGTGTTATATAAGTTGTTGTGATAACAGGAGTTCGACCATGCGGCATTTCATAATGCTTCCAGCACGGTAGAAAACAATTAAAATATGATTAACGGAACGATAATTGCTGAGTTCTTGACACGAGACACTATTACAGTGGAACTTAAAGTTAGAGAATTTCCACCGAAGATGGAAGGAACCTGATTTTGGAGGAAGAGTGTAAAAATTGAGCAGAAGTAGAAGGATGTCTTTCCGTGACCACTTGATCTCCTACACTGAATAGTCACTGTCGCAGTTCTGCACGTGTCTCACCTTTTCGTCAGTTCACTCGGTCCATGTCAATGTTGCATGACAGTCCGACACGAATGGAGTGTGTGTACACCGGTGGTCAATGCGCTGTTTCCCCTATAATTGCTTCAGTTCCACATATCCATTTGCACGGCATAGTCTCGCATCACCTGTCCTCATCTATCCGTAGCCATCATAATTCCCACAATCACAGTTTCCCTATTCAACCAAAACACCACTGATATCTTGTTCTCACTCTCCATCAGCACGCGCACGCTTATCCACGTTGCACAGAGTCTCACCGACAACATCCCCATGACAATAAAATTACCACTATTCATTCAGTCTTCACTGCTGCATAACCTAATCGCAAATAGCTCTCCCAACTGATATTCAGTGAACGTCCTCTTCCTTCCTCTTTTCTTGCCCATTATATCTATTCCGTTTTTCCCGCCATTCCCCACCCTTCTATTCCGTGTGCCATTTCTTTCCCTTCCTTTCCTTTTTCTCCTCTATTCATTCCCACCTTTGGACTACATCATCTCAAGGATAGTTCGTTTTTTATATAATTTGCTGTGTATCTTTCTTTCTGTTTCTACGATCACTCTGTTTCCTTTCATATATTGCACACATCGGTGTTCGCGATTCTCATCCCTTCGATTGGGCTTTAATTTTGCCATACATGTTGCACCCATCCTACATCTGATGTAAAACGCAGAGCGGATTTCGCAATTTTTTCAAAACAATTTCCCGGCTAACACCGGTAGTGATTGCCAAACGAGTTCTTTTGTCCAGTCTCTACGNTTGTGCGAAAAATCATCATAGGTTTTCCATGTAAAGTCGCGGTTGGCTGATCATCAGGGCTGACAGTTGACGTCATGTTATTTCGCGAGTCCGCAAACTGTGATTTCTTCGGACTTTTGAGTCGTAGTAATGGTATCGGTCTGTTTGTGTGCTACTTAACAGCTTGACCAAATTTCCGCAAGTCATCAAATGAGGTACATGGAAAACTAGACGATAGCTCGTTAGCATACGAGTTGTGTTCTGTGTCCTATGCGGGATCATTAATCTATCATCGTGAGTGATTCGTTTGTAGCTGTTTGAACAAACACTGTGTAGAGATTTTCCTCCGAAGTCATGAGGAGTGACCATTAGCAGGTTAATATCCATGTCGGGAGATCAGCACTGCCCATCTAATCCATAACGTATTACACTCTGAAGCCTCCTGTGGGAATTGACGAAGTGTCTTTGTTAAAATGAGACACACCCGTGCATTTTATGTACCCACTATTCTTCATGACATACTTCTTGGCCGGTCATGTGATACTGTCTTTCTTATTTTACAAAACATTCCGATAGAGACCCACGTGGCTCACTTGTTCATGGTGTCCACGGAGCTTCTTTGTATCAATCTACAGTCTTTCAGAGTGACAGCCGGATCACAACTTCCATTTCCCTATTCGACCTCTCCGGAGAGGTTTTGGAGACCCCTGTCTGTTCCTCCCATGTGTGATATATACCATTGATTTTCCCGAATTCAATTCCTCCAACGTTCGCAGTAAATCTGAAGACTTAAAATTTTGTATGCTGGCAAGCTCTGGTGCACTACACATTGATCTCGGCGCAAATAAACGCCAATCAGAGCACCAATCTAAATGACAGCGAATGTGCACGTGGATCTAACGAAAGAAACTTCTGGAATCTGGTCGCAATTTTCATTGCAAACATACTGGTAGAAACTACCCTGTCTATTCGCTTTGTCTACTTTTCTAACATCAAGAGGTTATCAGGAAACCGGAATTCGAAGATCACGGCTAGCAGACGGAGTCTTTTCACCCTCGCCTTCAAGCGTTCCACGGAGTGCGATCAACCAACAGAATTTTATGCATATATAATGTACAAAGAGACAGCTATGTGAATGGAGCAACAAAACAGAAGTCATATTTAGGGGGAAATTCAATTTTAGGCAGAAAAATTTGGGCTACATATTTCTGTGACGACAGTATTTGGGATCGTCACAATTCGATAATATATTTGGCGTGTTACAACAATTGGGACTCTACACGGTGATCACCAGCTTAATGCTAAAGAACGTGCAAAAAGGAGTGCTCGTAGTATAAAGTGAAAGCATTGGCGGAGAATTTGATTGTTATTCCATGTAGATAGTCTATGAAAAACGTGCAGAAAAGTTTTTTAAGCTAGGAGCGAGGCGGAATGTTTTACCGCGCGGGATATATCAGTGAAACCAAGAATGGAGAGCGAAATCACGCGACAAACGAGAGAACGTAGACATGGCTGTGAGTCATGACGAACAATGGAACATAAGATATGCTGACATAACCTCCCATGTGACCCTAATACCATTGTGTTAATCGACGAAATGTTTACCATAAGCGCACAGCTGTTATCAAATAGCACGAGAAGAGATCGATTATAAGCTTTCCCCGGTACACGATTACTGCCGGATTCAAATTTCAGTTATCTCTGTATGGCCATTACATAGAATTAGAACAATGTTTGACAAAACCGAGAGTTTGCCGGTTGGTCTATCAAGGGGAGTAAAAGGAAGAGTTGCGACTCAACATTATTATGCAGCCATCAGACGAACAGGTTGAGTTTTTGTTTTCCAAACAACTTTAGCATGTTCAGCTTTTGCATGGTGGTTTGCGACACAGACACACAAATTATCAATAAGTATAGGGTAAGGACGTATCACGATGATTGAGTTATTACTAACGAGCGTGTATAATGACATCTATACGTGTTGACTGTAGACATGTTTTCCCGTTCGCTGACAGGTCTAAAACTATAGGATCTATTCTGAAATCGGTAGTTTAGATCGGTTCGAGGAGTGCGTGATGAAACATCACGCAACACAGAGGGTTATTCCTCAGATGTTGAAGTTATTGCCAAGATTGACACCAAATCTNATTCGCTAATGATATCAAACTATTTCACAGATTTCCTCCTGATTATCTAAATCCATGTTTAGAAAATATACGGAAGGACCTCATGTCATTAGAGATTTGGTGTCAATCTTGGCAATAACTTCAACATCTGAGGAATAACCCTCTGTGTTGCGTGATGTTTCATCACGCACTCCTCGAACCGATCTAAACTACCGATTTCAGAATAGATCCTATAGTTTTAGACCTGTCAGCGAACGGGAAAACATGTCTACAGTCAACACGTATAGATGTCATTATACACGCTCGTTAGTAATAACTCAATCATCGTGATACTTCCTTACCCTATACTTATTGATAGCTTGTGTGTCTGTGTTGTAAACCACCATGCAAAAGCTGAGCATGCTAACACTGTTTGGAAAACAAAAACTCAACCTGTTCGTCTCATGACTGCATAATAATGTTGAGTCGCAACTCTTCCTTTTTCTCCCTTTGATAGACCAACCGGCAAACTCTCGGTTTTGTCAAACATTGTTATCATTCTATATACCATCCGTACAGAGATAACTGAAATTTGAATCCGGCAGTAATCGTGTACCGGGGAAAGCTTATAATCGATCTCTTCTCGTGTTATTTGATAACAGCTGCTCGCTTATGGTATACAGTTCATCAATTAAAACAATGCTATTCACGTCACATAGAAGGTTATGTCCGAATATCATATGTTCCATTGTTCGTCATGACTCACAGCTATGTTTACGTTCTCTCGTTTATCGCGTGATTCCGCTCTTCATTCTTGGTTTCACTGATATATCCTGTGCGGAAAAACATTCCGCCTCGCTCCTATCTTAAAACTTTTCTGCACGTTTTTCAAGGACTATCTACATGGGATAACAATCAAATTATCCAATACTTTCCAATACTTTCACTTCATACTACGAGCACCCCTTTTTGCACGATCTTTAGCATTAAGCCGATGATCACCGTGTGGAGTCCCAATTGATGTAACACGCCAACTTTATTATCGAATTGTGAAGATAGCAAATATTGTCGTCTCAAAAGTATGTAGTCCAAATTTTCCTGCATAAAATTGAATTTCCCCCTTAATATAACTTCTGTTTTGTTGCTCTATTCACATAGCTGACTCGTTGTACTATGTATACGCTTAAAAATCTGTAGGTTGATTGCACTCTCCTGAGNCTCCTGAGCGTGTTTCTCACAAATGCCTCATTCTGTGTTGCCGATTGCCGGTTGATTTCTCGACCGAGTTCAGCAGGGCACCGTTCGCAAATAAAGGGTATAGGCAGATACTGAAACGGTCAACATAATTTCAAGAACGGTCGTGAAGGACGCATGCCAAAATATTTGATGGGAATTTGAGATTCAATTCAACAATGGATTTTTCAGCCTGTTTTGACAAACAAAATTTCCAGCGGACATGCGGAAACCTCCTTCAGGAATATTGTTACTTAATAGACTATCTCTGTTCAAGCTGAATGAGAGGGATGTCTTTCCCTGACCACGGTTTCGTGGAACACTTGGTCTCCTACACTGAATAGTCACTGTTGCAGTTCTTCACATATCTCATCACTTCGTCAATTTAATCGGTCCATGTCAATGTTGCGTATTTCTCACGAGTGCGGTGAGAAATATACCATTATCGTTAATACAAATTATCCAATCGACTGCCAAGAAAATAGAAAATCAGCATTTCCTTATGTAAGTGTGTATCTCACAACACTGCAAACGGTCCGTAAAACAGCGGCTAACAATATCAAATGGAAGTTCTTCCAGTCATCGATAAAACTTCAAGAAAATAAATATTGGTTGCAGATTGTCAGTTTGGAGCGTGTAGATGTCCCTATTTCGGCCACATCGACTGGTGTCGGTCAGTAAAATGAGAAACGATTAGATGAGTTTTCGGTTATGGATTCTCAGCAGCAGATGCAGAGGGAGAAACTCATGAGGCCCATGGCCATTTTGCTGAATAGTTGCCATTCACGTCCAGTATGGTGTATGCTTTTTTGCAGGATGGTATACACAAGTTGATTGCCTCACTCAAGCAGTGGTCTTGTGTGGGTCCGTGGAACGCTTGAAGGCGAGGGTGAAAAGACTCCGTCAGCTAGCGATGAGCTTTGAATTCCGGTTTCCTGATAACCTCTTGATGTTAGAAAAGTAG